>JAGDQP010002097.1:0-86388 GCA_022664845.1 Lepisma saccharinum
ATTGTTTCTCTTTTTAAAATTAGACAGCCAGTGACGATATGCCTTGAATTGTAGAGTATTATCCGGATCTAGCTCTTTACTTATCTGAAGAGCCCAAAAGCGAAACCTGTCGTGTATAATTGCACATCTGTCGGCCATTTCTTTGAATTTATCGTGAACTGCTGCATTAAGTTTCTTATAACTTGATTTTTGTATTTTTTTCTCATATTCAAAGAGGATGTTTTTCGATTGAATTAATCTATACTGTGACTTGACAGATGAAAATTTCCTTCGATTCTTTTCCGGGTTCTCATTGTGTGTCCAAAACATGTAAGCTGCTTCTTTATAATCATCGTCCAAGATGTGTTTTTGTTCTTTTGGCGAAGGCTGATATTCTTCACCTGAAGAAGCTACAGGTGTCGGAGACTCTTGATGTGTTTGAAAACCTTGCGATGTACTTGGCATTTCCTCATCAAAGACGTCATCACCGTAGTCTCCATCATCGCTTTCATCACTGTTACCAGCAAATCCAAGAGTTCTAACTTCTATGATTTACATCTTGTCTTCAAGTATCTCCACTATTTGTTTGTACAATCAATCTTCATACCTATTCATTCTCCTATTAACAAATCCATATTTCTCATACAGAGCATGAACGATAGCACCTGCTTCCATTTTCTGGAACGAAAAGAAAAAACTTTTATTGACATCAATAACAGGAGCAAACATGCACAAGGACATTCATACACGAATAACAGAAAGCGGGAGATCAGACAGAGAGAGGGATATAATTCTACACATTACATTAATTGGGAGCAATTTACGACGTATTACCATCAGGATAATCAGCAAGACATGGACATCACAAGCAGCTAAATTCGCTTTCTATTTGAACTTTGACCCGCCATAACCTTTTTATTACTGGAGCTCTGCAGCTAGGATTTCACAGGTGTACTACACTCGTCACTAGCTTCAATTTAAGGTATCACTTGATGAGCAACTCGAGTCCTCACTTCGGGTACTTTACTTGTCAGTGGCGGTTTTTCAGGTGAAGTTGATGAAGTCGCACTTCACATGTTTTTATGCATTGTTACATGAAGCTATTTAGAAGAACCAATCAAGATATGGAATACAGAACGTTGATCCGTCTATATGTGTCCGATTTTGACGTCTCACCTACATTATGAAAGACAACGGGACCACTGTCAGTTGCCTTCGATGTGAGCACCATGTCTCCTGGCAATAGCCCTGCACCGTAACTTCCATTATAAGAGGCTTCATTGAAATACAGGAAGGGGAATCTTGAGCAACTCCTCCTGTCAGGCTTTCCAGAGGCCACGGACGGTGGTGACACAACGAGATCCAAGTGCTTTTTTCAACAGGCCAAACCCGCAAAAATTCATGGGACTCGCATCAGGTAACTTCACTGGTATGCCCTGGAAGGAAATAGCTTGGATGCCGGTGTCTGTCACCATCTGTTGCTGAAATCGCTGGGTAGAACGCGACGTATGTGGTGAGGAATATGCATATGCACATGTCTTTATCCATATGCACACGGACTTGATTTACTGCATTTCCATACAAACGGGGCAGATCTTCTGTATAAATTGGTGTGAGAATATGTTGCTGATAAAATTCGGAGTTGATCTTGCAGTTGTTAGGCACTCTGTGAATCGTTAACTTGCCTTCATAGCAGTATCCCGCGACAACCATAAAGTCTTCAAGAAACTTGCTTTGCACTGGCGGATGAAGTCAGGACGGGTTTTTGCATCGCTGGGGGTGTACGTTAGGGCTCGATTTTTTCCACAATCGGCTAGATAAATCCATGCTTCATCGTGTGTGGCTACAAACTTTCACTTGTTCCCGGATAGATGGCGTTCATAGAGGACCCTGCAGCGGTTTTTTCTGTCCCTCCGATGAGCCGCAGTAAGGACATGTCCACGACTTTTAAACACCATCCGGAGCTTTAATTTGTTACGTAGGTGGCGGTTCACAGTCGATTGTGCCACGTGCACTCGTCTTGCCACCACACGTTGTGGAGGAGGGTTTTCCTGTAAGGCCAATCGCCGCAACTTCATCAACTTCATGCTTATCCATCAAGATGATCAGCTCTTAGTTAGAACAGTGACATTATGGGTAATTTATTGAAGCATCCAGGACATTATTTAATAGACTGCCCGGATATGTTTACGTGTGAATGTATTTGTAGCAAGTCACTTGCTATTTAGACCACAAAACAGCCACTGGGATAAATTCAGTTGAACTTTGTTCATTGTCTTCATGTAGAAATAGAAGTGTAGACATAACTTCAAAGAGAAGTGACAAAGTCCGATTATACATGTATACCAATAGATGTGACTTACAGAACAGTCGAGTCATATTCTCCTTTAATACAGGATGTAACCTTACCTGTAGGATCATGAAATAAATATTTCTTATTAGATCTTGAATGATACATGGAAATAAAATAATGGTGAAAACTGATTTTGTGCAATAGAGTGGATATTAGATGTTAAAATGTTGATAATATTGGATCACGTTGTCTACATGGAATAAAGCTTAATGTTTTTCACATGGTCCTGAGTTTTTGAGTTTTGATAAACTTTAGCTATGGTAATCCCCAGTAGCACTCAAACGTTGAAAATACGTAGATTAAACGTTAGTACCGAAACGTTGTGTTGACGTTGTAAATGTACCGAAATGACAGCCTATTCAACGGTTTAGTCAACGTTGAAAAATCGTTAAGAAGGAACTAAACCGGTTTCTTTGGCCCAAACAGAGCATTAATGCTGTCTATTGCTATGCGCACATTTAGTTTCATTTTATCTGTTGCTTTTATCACGATATACGGTGTTAATTTTCCAACAGTAAATACTCCAAGCGGCTGCTGTGGTCTTCGAACACAGGAACGTTCTGTACTTCTTGTTGATAGCTCTACGCGTTTACCACTTATCCAAGAATCTACCTGGAGAGACCACTACTCTTTTACTGTATCGTTGAAACTAAATGTTCGTTGAAATATAGTTTAAAACTCTACCTGTTTTCAACATGCAAATGAAAACATGAAAAATATAGTTATTTCCATTGTATTTTCTTTCAATTATAATGTTTAAGCAATTAAATTAGAAATACAAGTGTGAAACGAAATCTAGGACACAGTATGAATGATAGTTGAAAGTACGTCACATTAACGTCGTATCAACGATTCTAACCGTTGAAATATGGTTTAGAAATCAATTTGTTTTCAACGTGCACATGAGAACACCTACATTAGTTTGTATCATTCAATTAGTTTTTAATTATATTTTTTGACATAGCATTAGTAAAAATGCATTAAACAAAATCTATTATATCATAGTTGAAAATAACATACCGTACTGAATACACGTTGTATTAGCGTCTTATCAACGCATTTACGCCCTTGTTGAAATACGACTTAAAAGTAAACGTATCTTTTTCAACTGATAAGGGTTAATCAACGAAATGAACCTAAAATCAACGTTGAAAACACGTAAGTGTGCTACTGGGGAGACAATGCCGCGAAATTTGAAACGTTCAAAGTGTATTTGTGCATTTCAGCTTTTATATTATCCACAGTTTGCAATACTGTATCATCACTAAAATTCTCGTGCTGTACCATCCGGTGTTCAATCACGGGGAAACAACACAAATAACCGGTGGCAACACCCTTGGTTTTGTCTGTTGGCAGCGCAAAGTTATAGACACTATCACTGCTATTGCCGCGTCAAGTAAATAAAAGCTTGCATTTTTAGTAGCTTCTCAGCTGTTAAACAGGTGTTGTGTGAGGAACCGAAGGGGCAACGCTGTGTCCACATACTTTCAAGGCCACGTAGGAAGAGTCACGTCGGGAGTCAAAGCAAGAGGATAATAAAGAATATGTCATATAATCAATAAACCCACGTCATGGTATTTCACGAAACAAAGCTTTATATGAGGTTGGCAACACTGTCGTCCAATATCACCTACATTTTAACGTTTAATAATCACCCTCTTGATAAACGAAACGTGTTTTAACACTATAGATTTACTGTCATGTATTTTTAATGATTTATTAACAAATATTTATTTGCCGTGAGCAGCGTCCCGCGGCACCGCCCACGCCTTTTTGAGTATATTTTCTATAGCGTGTCCCAGTAGCAAAATGCTAAGTTTGGCGTGGATATGGACAACGGTATGGGACTAATTTGAAATATTACATTTTTTAAATGGTTGGTAACACTGACAACTGGGGCGCATGTGGGACCTGGATTATCTCTTTGTTCTGTGTCAGTAACTACATCCTATATTTTGTGCGGATACGAATGATGGTGTAAGAGTAATTTGAAATATCAACTATTTGAAAATGTTAGCAACGTTGATTCCTCAAATTGAAATGAAAGAAATCTAGGCCGGGCCCAAAATGTGTCAGATCGGTTCAGTAGTTTAGGTATGATGAGGCCCAAGGGCGCCGATTTCTCTGTAAGTTTGGGGGGGGGCATTCATATTATATATATATATATATATCATCATCATCATCATATTCAGCCGTTTTCTATCCACTGCTGGATGAAGGCCTCCCCCTTTTCTTTCCACATATCTCGGTCTATATATATATATATATATATATATATATATTCCAGATGATGGTCTAAGAAGGCACATATGATACAAATCCAATTCAGATTTTGCCAAATATTGTATATTCATAAAAAAAACATAAAATAGTATACATATAGTCATTATGAAGGCTTCCCCAGGCCCAGCTATTACAGAATTTAACAATTCTTGTATAACGTTAAAAAAATTAACTAAAGCATATTATGTTCTAAATAATAAGAACAAAGTTTCTGCTGTTACTAGAAAATAAACTTAGGAAACAACATAAACTAATGTTATGTTAGTCTATGCAGAGGAGCTATCCAGCTTTTCCAAATGTGGTTATCTTTCTGTCCGGCTCACCCTTCCGCCGCGCTATTGCTTTATTTGACAAATATTTTTCTTTTTTTTTTAATTTTCGGTTCTCGATCTCGACAGGCATTGTTCAAGAAGCTTTTGTCTTACCCACAGTGAGAAAAAAAATATTTGGACAAGTTGAACAAAGAGAAAAAAACAGACTTATCACACGCAAAACGTGTCCCATTTCGAAATCTCTTGCCCGTTTATGATAATTTAGAGACGTTAGAAAGAATGCTATAGAAATAACTAGTACTCGATACACCTGCAAGGTAACAGCGAACGAGAAAGTGATTACTACGTAAATTCATGGCAAAAAATGTATTTGGACAACCCCATACTACTCTCGAAATAAATATTCTAGGAATTCTTTTGTGTACAAGAGCATTCTGCGTGGTGTATTGAAGCAATCCACACCGTGTCAGGCATAAAGAAGCAGCATGGGGAACAAATTGAGTTGAACAACATTGGAACTGCTCACTTTAATTTTAAATTACGTGCGGAAGGTAAAAGGTACTGAGACATAGCCAAGCTTGTTGGAAAGGTATGCTCTACCGTTTAATAATAATAATAATAATAATAATAAATTTTATTGTCGTTAAGCTATTCACAGCAATGGACAACGTCAAGTTTGTAGCATAAGATACAGATAAAAATTTATGACAATTACAATAGCCATTCTAGTTGAAAATATAACAAAACTGATAATACAACAGCAGCAACAAATACGATATTCACTTGTATATTTACAGTTATAGGTATATAATAGCCTAATTGCTTATATGTATATATTTATAGTATGGTTATATAATTTTACAAACAATGTGTATAATTAAAAAGGAGAATATGTTATATTTCTATGGAACAGTCAAAAAAATTCCTCTAATAAGTAAAAGGGTGTTGCAACTAACCAATTGGACAATTTTCTCTTAAATCTATTCAGATGTTCGTTTCTTACTGTTGGAGGCAGCTTATTATACATTTTTATTCCTAATATCTCATAGCTATTTAAAGATTTGGACAGTCTTTGAAATGGTACATTAATATGTTTATTGTTCCTAGTGTTGTAGGAATGTATATCTTTTCTGAGCTGTACGTTTTGTAGATTACTTTTTACCTGTTGGAGTACTGTATAGATGTATAGGTTAACCACTGTCATAATCTTTAGATTGATAAACAGAGGTCTACAGTGGGCTAACCTGTGTGAGTCTGTGATAGGGAATCACCCAGAAAATGAAAGTGGATTGACTCCAGGTGGAGAACGTGAGAATTGCCAACTTTTCTCAAGCTGATCTTCTCGTCTAACCCCTGAAATGTTCTGCAACTAGCCAAAAGCAACATCATTGCAGACTAGTATTTATTTGAGGATAACGAAGACCGTATTAAAAAATATTAAAATACGCTTTTAAAATATATAAATATATACGAAAGTAACAATGAAATATTGTATTGTCACCCGACTTACGTCGCTGTGCAAAATTTCATCATTGCATGACGTCGGGAAATGAGTTAACGTTGCAAGATTTGAGAACATGATGAACCATTGTGAATTAAGTATGTAAAAATTGTAAATATTTTTGAAAACGAAGCAATTCATCTGTTCATCCTAGGAAACATTCTTGACCACCTGGCCAGTTTCTTGGCCTACCTGTTTATTTCTGGACTTTTTCAGGGCTTTTGTTGACTGGCAGACCCCTTGGTAACCCAAGGTTTCTTGTTTTTTCTTTCTCACCGACTTACGTTTCCACTGTATCAAGAAAATGATAACAAGGTGCCGTTTGAACGGTGCCCAGTTTATGTCGGCACCGTCGATAGCATATAGACTTCTTAAATACACAAGGAAGTTATATCTTTTGGGCTAACAATTTCTAGAAAACAACATGACATATATCGGTTAGTGAGACGGACCGACATAAATTAACAGTATTAAATACAAAGTACCTAGCAACACTGAACAACGAAATAGAAGGGGGCAGGTAGGCTACAAGATAGCGAAATTTTAGTTACTTGACTATTGCTCACGTGAGCTTAGTGTTTTTAACTGTTGTATGTAATAACAATGAGTAAACTGAATCTTCATTTGCAAACGTTACACCGCCTTCTTCACCAGGATTAACACAATTATATTTTCATTTATGGTCTGAGATGGAAGCTAGAATCTAAGCCCGTCGTCTGAGAGATGAAGTCCCTTGGCGATTACTCTGCCGGGAAAGGAATAGCAGAAGATAGTGATCAGGTTCCTTGCATCGGGATTCTTACTTACTCTATGGCTTACGGAGCTCGCACGTTCATCGATGCAGTAACAAACGTTCGCCATCGTGTCCTATACTGTGCAAGGTCAAGCGTTTTCATCACAAACACCTATTTCTCGAAGATCAATTCTAATATTGTCCTCCCAACGCTCTTTTTTCCTCCGGCTTAATATTTTCTTTAAAATAGAGGATTTTAACACATTGAACAAATCCGGTCAGTAGTGGGAATCAAACCCACGGCCTCCGCCTTGCCGGGGCAGTGCTCTTACCAAAGGTAGACAGTTCCAACTCATAAATTTCCCTGAGTTTATCCTCATAAATTATAGATTTCCCTGAGTTTTCCAGATTCATAAAACTCCCTGAGTATTCCAGGTTTTCCAGGGTGGTAGACACTCTGTATAAGAGTATCCGGGCAAGGATAATGCAGGACATAAAAGGGAGAGGGACATGAAATAATGTGAAAAAGAAGTCTGGACGGGATAAAGAAACAAAGTTGGGTTATAGAAAGAGTATAACGCAGGACTGTATTGAGAAGACAACGAAATTCAATGGGAATTAAATCCCAAGCAATAGAAGCAAAAAGTATAATTTCCATTAGTACTGGGCTCACATGCAAGTACACGAGGCTATGATAACACCTCATATATTAAATAAATTATTATTATTACAACAAGGTTCCACATCTCAGAGGTTTCTTCTTTGTATTGGAACCTTAGATTTGTTCTTAAATAAAACACGTAGTCTACTATAACAATGAGTCGCCGTGGCTCAGACGGTAGCGCGTCTGACTACGAATCGGTCGGTTCAAATCCGGGCCAGGACGCTGGAGAATTTTTTCGCAGTGTCCTCATCCTTACGTTCTGAGATGCACTAAACCTCCTATCAAACTGAGTACCAGAGATTCCTTGGTATTTCTGGGCACCTTGCGAAGGTAAAGGCAGTCGATTCGTACCGTAGGTCGAGAATATGTGCAGCGCTACCTCCAATACTGAGCATGCGGATCGTACAGGGGATCGCTTTACTCTTTTACTATAACAATACTTTCCTAAACTTTTTATTTCCGACGAATACACAAAGTAACTATCCTGAAAATACACAATGATGATGATGATAGCCATACTGAGGTAGGAGACCAAGGTAGTGACTCGTTTGTCTTTTCAAAATTCGCTTTTGCCTAGCCATTTTACTATCGATACCATGTGGATAATGTTGATGAAATAACTTCCTGACAAATGCTGAAAGTAAAAGATTTCTTTCGCTAAAACACTAAAGGAAAGTACTGCTTTCTAATATGAAGCACCACTAAACACTGAAAAAGATTAAGTCAACCAGGAATGATCTGAAACTACGTCATTTTATAGAACTACTACGCAAAGTAGCGACCCGTTGGTAAAACATACATTGGCAAAACTAATAGATGTATTACTACAACAATTAATAATACTACTGCTATTAGATAGCAGTACATCCTGATGCTACTACTGCATACTACTACTCATGCTACAACAAGTACACCTGTTATTACTAATACTACTACTACAACGTTTTAAAACATTAAATCTAAATATTTTTATTGACAACAATCCAAATTTAAATTCTAAAATCTAAACTATTAATTTGACAATTCCTAACGCACACACCACAAGACAACTTATAAACAAAGAACAATGTAAATAGTTTGAAAAGGCCTATGTGGACACGCCGGTTAGATACAAGTTGTACAACATTTCACACAATCCAATTGAGCTTCTTCAGGTGCGCACAACTCCCAGTGGATAAAATTTATAATACGTTAAAAGTACCACATGCAGGAGTGAGAGGAAAGTTACAGAAGAAGGTTGGGACTGGTGCGCACATGAAGAAGCTTGATTGAATCGTGCGAAACACTGTAAAACTTGGTTTTAACAACGTGTCCACTGTCCACATAGGCCTTTGGATTTTTTAAACTCATGATGTTTGCAAAATGGATTCTACAATTAGTTTTCCCTCTTGCTGGGCCAGTCTCATTGAATTCCCAATTTGCATCGTGCATCCTTGCGGATAGAAGCCCTTAATAACACGCAAAAATTGTCAAAGGATTGGTTCATTTCATTCAAACAATTAAAAAATAAAACAAAATTTAAATGAAGGCTGGTGAACTCAATCGGAATAAATCCACTACATCTCTGGGATCTCGAGACCGCTGTTGAAACTAAATTAAAATTTTCAGAATTCTGGTCGCTACAGCATTTAAGTTTGCAATCCGCCTTTGCTTTTTAAGTTCCCTCGTGTTCGTGGTACAAAGTAGGAGAAAAGTAACGCCCAGGGTCTTAGCCTAGGTACAATCCAGGCACTTGGTTGGTGAAACTGAAGAAAATCTTGAAAAATTAAGACCCTGAATGTCTTCCAAGTGCCGATCCGAAGTTGGCGACCGTAACCATGGCACCACAGCGACTGGATCGAGACCATTGTTGTTTGTTATCTTCTGAAGTGAATGAAGATGTGATGTATTTTCAACATGGAATCTAAATGAGTCACCATATCTCTTTGCTGTCCCAGAAAATAATAGAAGATAGTGACAGAAAGGGTGATGAAATTTTATATTTCTAGGTTTTTTAGCATCTAATACTCAGGCACGCCTCTGGTTTTACTCCGTGAGAAAAGGAATGAGAAAGGTAGTGGTCCCGACCTTATTTCAAGTTACCATCCTAGCGATAACGTGGTGTGACTAAGGAAAAATCCTCAGTCAGAATCACCGGGCCCGAATACGAAGTGACTACGCGTCTGTTGAGTCATCACGCTCGGTGGGAACCACATGTTATTCTTTAAACAGACTAACAATACATATAGATTGCCAAAATATGACCGAAAGAAGAAAAATTAAAGAGTATAAAATGAGTAGAGAAATTATTCTGGAAAATGGACACATTTTTGTATTTAACTTGTGATTGTTGAACATCTGAATCAAAGATTTCTATGTTCGAAGTATTTTTCCATACGGACGAACATTTTCAAAGTTGGTATTTTTGCGAAAAGGAAGACCAACACCAAATTTATATGAGATTACAGAATAGTATTCCCTTATTTAGTAATTGCAGGTGACTTTTCCAGTCTTCGGTTGCCATTATCAAGATAAATCAAGGTAATAAAGGTATTTGGATAAAATTAGTAAAAGAAAAAAATATTCACAACAATCTGTTAACTAGTTAGCCAATATCTGTAGGTAGACCTAAACTGCACGTCACGAATTAAGAAACATATGGACCAGGTAACAGAATGAAAATCAATCCGGTTCGAGTCCTCCCACCGGCATCTCCAGTCAGTCTGTCCAGGGTTTTCCTCTGTTGCAACAGGTAAATGCCAGGCAATACTACCGCTGGACACTACCTACATCCTTCTTTCTTCAGAGGAGCGCTGGTCGAGGAACGTGATCTCTCAAAAGTCGCGCGCTTAGGCCTTGGATGTCAAAAACGCTTATAAGTGGCTTCTTTACAGTAATTATACAGGCTGTCCCATTTTAAACAAACCACTGGAATATTGCAAAGCACTGAACGAAAATGCAAAAGGTGTGCAGTGGAACATGTAGCGACAGAGGGGGACAATCTTCCATGCTCAGTTCAGTTATGTCACATGAACAGTGTTGCCACCTCAACACAAACTTATATTTTTTTCAAAAGGGATAAAGATTCAATACTTTCGAAGGTGATAGCATGAGTCATGATAAACAAAAACGTTTATGTGAACATGGTTCGGATTCTGCTTCGTTTCGGGGATACAATGATCCTAACTTGGAGCCCAAAACCAACGCCTAACAATGGGAAGAAAGAAAATGAATAATTCTCAATAAATCAGAAACGACGCATTGAATGAAAATTTCGTTTGTGGAAATTTGTTTGTAACAACATGGTGGATATCAGGATTGAAAACAAGATGTCACCAGGTTGTCAGTGTTGCCAACACGGTATAATGTTTAAATTTTTCAAATGGCACTACGTTGTAATATTAGGTATTTGGCATCCTCTAGTGATGATAAACAACATACGTAAAGCACACGTCGCAGTGCTGCAAACTGTGGATGAAATGTCTTAGGGAATTACGTAGTTTGCATCAGATAGCGAAAATCTTTGTCTTATCCACAGTTTGCTACGTGTGCTTTACGTATGTTGTTTATCATCACTAGATGATGCCAAATACCTAACAACACAACGTAGTGCCTTTTGAAAAAATTAAACATTATACCGGGTTTGCAACACTGACATCGTGTTTTCAATCCTGATATCCACCATGTTGTTACAAACAAATTTCCACCAACAAAATTTTCATTCAATAAGTCGTTTAATTGAGAATTATTCATATTCTTCCCACTGTAAGGCGTTGATTTTGGGCTTCAAGTTAGGATCACTGTATCTCCGAAACGAAGCAGAATTCGAACCATGTTCACATAAACTTTTTTGTCTGTCATGAACTATCACCTCCGAAAGTATTGAATCTTCATCCATTTGAAAAAATATGTTTGTGTTGAGGTGGCAACACTGTTCATGTGACAACTGAATTGTGCATGGAAGGTTGTTCCCCCTCTGTCGCTACATGTTCCACTGCATATCCTCTTCATTTTCTTTCAGTGCTTTGCAATATTCTAGTGGTTTGATTAAAATGGGACACCCTGTATATTAGTCAAAGTTTCAAATTCCTATCGCATTTTATCCTCCTTGAATGTAGCTTTTAGTTGCCAGTTCCTTCAACTAATATTCGGGATAAGATACAAATCTCTTAAAAGATAAACAGGTCAGACACACTTTGCATTCTTCCTCTATTTTTAACGCTGTTACATAAAATAAACTGACTATTCACGTTTCGTCAATTCCGGTAATTTGTGGTTTATCGAATATTCACGAACCCAGGATTCGATCCATAAGTTCGAATCCCCTTGCTACTGAGCCTTTCTAGATTTGATACTCCTCCCAGCCCTCTTTATTTTTAATTTTAGAATTGCATATTCCAATGCAAAGTTAAATGGTAGTGGAGACATCACCTGTTTCAATCCGCTGCGAAGCTGAAAACTATCTGACATACCTACGTATTCTTCCTAAGGGGGCGCTGAGACATATCAGCACCAGTTGAACAAGTGTTTTCGGAATTCTAAATCGTGCCAGGTTACTGTCTAGTTTCTCTCTCTTTTGATAAAATCAATCATACAAGTTTTTTTAAAAAAAACTATCCTACTGTATTCCCATTTCTTCCCAAATATTTATATCAAGGCGAAAATCTGGTACAACATAGATCGAAATCCACATTGATCATCTCAAATTACTTCATTTACGTACACGCTTAGGTGTGTTGGTAGAGCATTATTCACATGTTGGAAGTAACTGTACTATGTTGTAATTATTATCCAGACACACACTGACGCCTTTTTATAAACCGGAACTATTACTGACGTTTGACATTCCTTTGGAAGCATAGAACTAATTCACCCCTAACATTAACTGAAAAATATATGTGCAACACTTGTATCTTTGCTTGAATCATTAAGTCTCTTAATGTAAATATACTAAGAAAGAAACCCAAATTACAAAATCGTTAAATACTAGTATGTAAATTATTTGGCTTCTGGTCGTCCAGCTAGAAAATCATCGCAAGTCTACACTACTGACAAACTTCTTACTGTACACAACGGAGAACAAGCAGGGGAATTTAAAATCTATACAGCATAACCGTGGATACCCGAACCCAGCGAGATAGAGGTCGAAATGTCGGTAAAGAAATTGAAAATTTTCAAATCACCAGGAACAGACAATATTCCAGCCGAATAAATTAAAGCGGGAGGAACGGCTCTAATCAAGGAACTGTATAAATTGATCAGTGCTATATGGAAAAAGGATGAACTTCCAAAGGAATGGAAAACCTCCATAATAGTTCCGGTTTATAAAAAAGGCGATAAATCTGACTGTAATAATTACCGTGGAGTCTCATTACTCCCAACACGTTACAAAGTGCAGAGTAATATCCTGCTAACTCGCCTAAGCGTATACGTAGATGAAATAATTGCAGATCACCAATGTGGATTTAGAAGCAATAGATCCACGTTGGACCAGATTTTCGGCTTGAGACAAATTTTGGAGAAGAAATGGGAATACAATGGGACTTATATTCATTGATTTTAAGAAAGTATATGACTATCAAAAGGGAAAAACTATACTAATATCCTGGTACAATTTGGAATTCCAAAAGAACTTGTTCAACTAGTGAGGATGTGTCTCAGCGACTCCATAAGCAGAGTATGGATAAGTAATAATATGTCAGACAGTTTCGAGATTCGCAACAGATTGGAACAAGGTTATGCCTTGCCACCATTACTGTTTAGCGTTAGAATATACGATTCGGAAAATAAAAAGAGGAAAACAAGGGACTAAAATTGAATGGCTTGAATCAACTGTTCGTATACGCAGATAATGTAGATTTAATAGGGGACGATATAGATGCACTACAAAGCAACACCGATGTCTTAGTAGAAGTGTGTGATGAAATGGGTCTACAGGTAAACATAGAGAAAATAAAATACATGATAAGTCGAAACAATGAGAATGAAGGAAATAGATACATAACAATTAAAAATGAGAACATAGAGAAAGTAAACAAATTTAAATAGTTAGGAGCATATGTAACAAGCGAAAACGAAGTCACGGAAGAAATATGTCACTTAGCATCGTGCAAAGCATGTTTGTATTCAGTGCAAAAACTTCTAACATCGCATTTAATATGAAGGAAATTGAAATTTAAAATATACAGAACGGTTATTCCGCCGGTAATACTTTACCTTTGCGAAAGTTGGAGTACGACCCTAGCAGATGAACATAAATTACGTGTTTGAAAATAAGGTTTCGAGGTCATGTTTTGAAAAAATTAAAACAATGTATTTATTTCATTGTAAAAACAATGAAAGTACTGTTTTTATAAATAACATCGCGGCACAGTCGGTTTTGGTAACTTAATATACCTACAGTTTCTTCACCTGGACCCCAGGAACACATCGCATATAGATTTAAATAGTGTTCAAATAAACAAACAGATATCTGCATAACAGGTGAAATTTTGGTAAATAGGAATTGTACTCACGTAGTATCTTGACGAAAATCGCGTACCCGATTGCATATATAACCCTATAAAGTCGCTTAAAAGTTTCGGCTTCTGCCGTCTTCAGTTGTAGAGAAGAAATAAGTTCACTGAACATGCGTGCACAATTTGAAGGGATAGAAAAACTAAATGGCGAACGTCCACATCAAAAACAATTGACGACGTTGTGCGCGTGCGCAAGTACCGATGAGAAACGGGTTTTGGAAATGGGTGTTTTGTGTTGAACATTGAGCTGAGTATAATAATTATTAATAATAATAAAAACTGAAACTCAGTAAAGGAAACGCAGGAAGCTCTCCCCTACTATGCATGCACAATAACCTCCCCTAAATATGTACAGGTTTAAAATCGGTCCTTTGTATATCTTCGTATGTCAAAATGCATTTGAATTTCAATTCATTTATGGCCTTGACGCAACTCAGATCGGGATAAAGTGGTCGAGCTGATGTAGGAAGTAAGTCGGCCAAAATCAGCCTGGCACGACTGAGGAAAAACTCTTGTAAAACATCGATCAGAATGGCCGGCCATTTGGATCGAACCCAGGACCCCCGAATGCGAAACCAACGCTCTACAAACTGAATTACGGTGGCTCGGTTACGCACTACACTTCTTACAACTCTCTCTTTCCCTAATAATGTCTTTGATTCCTTATGTGTGTGTCTTCTAACAACTTTTAAACTTCCTGGCTTCTAGATCCTTCAGGGTCGTACCTTCAGTCTTCTTGTTTGCACCACTTCCTTTTGTTGACTCTTAGTTCGTCCCCTTCCTTTGAGAGCTTCAAACAAGCGAGCAGGAGCATTCCTGGTGGCGTCTGTCTTACTTATTGGGAGTTTTTCTAGTTCTCCAACAGCACTCACAGAATCATCAAAACCTCTCTCGTGTTATCTGCAATACATTATTTATTTATTTTAAAAAACTTCTTCACGTTATCATCACCATGAAACAATACAAAAATCATTTTAAATGACTTGGAACAATTTTTCACTACTACTGATATTCCAAAGACATGTCATACAAAATTGATCTTCACGCCTTGGAAAGATTTTCATGCTCTCCTGGACGACAGGAACAGAACAAACTTTCCTCTACTTACGTCCAGCTTTCTCTGCAACGGAAACACTGTTATGGTCCACCAACACTTGCCGATGATGACGGAGATTGTTATCTACTTCAGAATTCACTACTACTACTCCTGGATCGAAAAAAACTTGTAAACTTAATTTTTATATGGGCCAGTCTAGTAACTTTGGACTTCGGCCAGTCACGATTCACCCTTTAGCTGTTAAAATCCACACCCATGCCCCAGCCGGGACTCGAAATCGGGACCTTCGAGCCGATGGCCTACCGCCGTAGACCGCTCGGCCGGCTCCTGGATCGAGACTTGATGATGCTTTGGTTAGCTCTGTGTGGCTAGAGAATGCTTAATCAACTTCAATGTTAACTTCTGAAATTATGGGCTGCAATGCGGACTTCAGACAGTTTTCTCCAGAAACCTGTTCATTATAATAATAATAATAATAATAAATTTTATTGTCGTTAAGCTATTCACAGCAATGGACAACGTCAAGTTTGTAGCATAAGATACAGATAAAAATTTATGACAATTACAATAGCCATTCTAGTTAAAAATATAACAAAATTGATAATACAACAGCAACAACAAATTCACTTATATATTTAACAGTTATAGGTATATAATAGCCTAATTGCTTATATGTATATACTTATAGTATGGTTATATAATTTTACAAACAATATGTATAATTAAAAAGGAGAATATGTTATATTTCTATGGAACAGTCAAAAAATTCCTCTAATGAGTAAAAGGGTGTTGCAACTAACCAATTGTACAATTTTCTCTTAAATCTATTCAGATGTTCGTTTCTTACTGTTGGAGGCAGCTTATTATACATTTTTATTCCTAATATCTCATAGCTATTTAAAGATTTGGACAGTCTTTGAAATGGTACATTGATATGTTTATTGTTCCTAGTGTTGTACGAATGTATATCTTTTCTGAGCTGTACGTTTATTTTATAACAATGTATTCAAAGCATTAAAATGAAACAGGGTTTTACCAAAAGTCAGAAAGAAAAGGTTCGATTTCACTGGGAACAGACCTGAAAAAGTTAGGGTTTGCTGGTATCGACTAGACCTAAGATTTTTATGTACTATCATATTACATAAAAAGTAATTAAATATGTCGAATAATATATAATTAAGATAAAAATATGTAATATCAAATAAACCGAATATGTACTGCAGGGATAAACATTTACCTTCGTTTATCTTTTCATAGATACAACGGTAATTAAATAAATGATGAATCACTGTGCAACAAATTCTCAACTTTTAATTCTTTCCTGAGAAATTGGATGCAAGTATCAGTGTGACTGATCACTGCAGTGAAATCCGTTTCTTTTTATCAGGCTTAGATTTTGAGAAATAGGCAAACCAATAATGTGACATATAAGTAGCAGAAATGTACTAATAATGTTATATAAATATAGCAGTGACCTGTATGGGCATGTGATGAACGCCAAATCGTGTGTAGACGTAACCTACGAGGCTTTCTGTGGGGCAACGTTTTGTCTCTATCAACCTTACAAGAAAACCGTAAATAGGATCATAAACTTGACAATTCGCTAGGAGAATCAAGATCATACTGAAAGGCCATACACAAAAAAAATAGCTGCTCATTTCAACTGAATGGTCCCGAGATAGGAACTGGATATTCTTACGCTAATATTGAGTGGGAAGTGTACAAAAAGTGTATATTTTATAATTCATTTGTAAGAAGACACTTCTGCTTCATTTCCGGCATGGAATACAAGGTTGGCGAGTTGTAGCATCTCCTCTGACACCACAGAACTCCATCTCTACACTCCAGTGGCAAACTCCACGTAGGGAAGTGCCCCAATATGTCTGAAATTGCCCCCTTTTTCAAATCAGTGCCCGGTTTTCTCAAAACTGAAGGCTGGTACAGAAAAATAAATGATATTTTCGAATTCAGCAGACGGAAAAAAATTTAAAAACAGCCACTAGCTCTCACGAAAGAAAATCTGTGTTGCACAGTGAATTCACCTCACTAACACATGTATGCACTATCAGGTATTTTGCCATATTTTCTACGGTAGTAGATTGCTTCCGATCAGAAAGGATATGCTAAAAATGATCTTTCCACTTCGCAAGGTATCACTGGCTCAAGTGGTCCTGTCGACATGCTTATTTCGACGACTTACATTTACTCCAAAGAATATTTGGGAATCCCCTATGTCCTTTGGGGAATTCCTTATGTATCCATTGCGTAATTTTGGAACGAAACAAAGCAGAGGTGCCCTAGAGGGTTTATATATTTTTTTTATTATTATTATTATTTTCATATATTTATGTCAGGAAGCTAACGACGTGGTTTTGTCGATATTGTATTACAATATCCTAGAGATACTGACAATCTTGAATCGCTCTCTGCCCCGTGGGCGGTGGGACATATTTAAATGTAGTCGAGAAGCGATGTTTAGAAAGAAAATTGCAAAATACGTAGGTTTATGTAAAATTAACACGAAATATGTAACATAGAACAAAATATATAAAATAAAATTCACATATAATGATACAAATGTTTTAATTCATGGACCATAGACCTCATAATAGATAGACTTAGCACGCTTCCCCATTTCTGGCTGCGCTAAAACTAATGGATTTTTGTTCAGAGTGTAGAATATGACGTCTATGGCAGAACTACCTAGAGGATGGATTCAAAATCGCGTGCTCTGAAGAAACATCCATTAGTTTTAGCGCAGCCAGAAATGGAGAAGGGTGCTAAGTCTATCTATTACGAGGTCTATGTTTCTACTTTCTAGCGTCCTACATAACTAAAACGGAATATGTGATTCCATAAAAATCCTAGCTTTAGTGACGACTTATCCTGCACAGCTTCTACAAGACATTTGAAGCTAGGAGTTCAGGAACTGACGTAAGACATCCCATGAGGCATGATAATCATATCATTCGAAAGGCAACGAATGGCCTAGAATTTCAATGGATACTATCGTTATGATCTTTTGTAGGTCATATAGATTAGGTAGAGCAGGATCGAATTTAAGGATCACTGTGAATAGATAACACTTAATCTGTGTTTCTTCCAGTACCAGTTTATTATAGAAGTTTCCAATATATTTATTTATATATTACAATAGTACTTCACTTAATCCGGATTATAAATACAACTATGGTTTAATCTCGGACTTGTGCTTTTGACGCTATTTGTTACTAGTAGATCACTTCTCTATGTAATTTAGATTTATGGTGGATTCCGTACCAAGTCCCGGGATCAGAGAGGGAGAAGTGATCACTGTGAAGTTAGTGATGCAGGACTCTTGCTGTCGGTCTTTTTTATAATCGTTTCTTCTTTCTCTTCTAGAGGTGTGTCTTCTTGTTTCTTTAATTCACCGCCAGAGTTTATTGTCGTCTGCTACTTGTGTTTACATAAACACCTTTGTGTGTTCATGTCACACTAGCCTGTTGACACACATTCTATCTAATTACGATATCCAATATATTCTGCCCGCTTTGCACGAACATTGAGAAACATATTCACTGACACTTGGGGGGGGGGGGGGTATCTTCTGCATATTGATCCCTTCAAAGGCGTTTTCAAATGCAGACAGTAAGTCTACAGCAACTGTATGGCCCAGAAGTTCAGAATCACCAAAACTCACCAACAATACGATCACAGTCATGTAGCACTTTAATAAGCTCTCGTCTTAAATAGGGTGCCAAACGATACATACAGATCTTTTATCACGATTCAACTGCATTTTTGCATCTATCTTAGTCAGGATATATTGTTTTAAATACAGAAACATGCTTGGCAGCCGACCGCACAGCTCTGCGTAGCATTTCACTTCCAACATCCATAGAATTTCTGCCTTAATTTCACTAGATCTTTATAAATTCCTTTCACGCCTCCATGTAACACTGAAAATATTCTTCTAACCTAGTCCTGGATGCTACTCTCCGTTTCTGCCAGTAACCCTTACTTCTTGTTGCCTGGACTGGAGCTAGTTTCTTCACTACAGGTCTTGTACGAAAATCCCATTACTTGTCCCTGGTAAAAAGGGTAACGGTATCCCCTGTGTGATGCGCACGTGCCAGAGGTAACACTCCACATATTCTCAAGCTACGCACGAAGTGAACTGGGGTGGTCAGTCCCACGATCGACCACATTTACCTCCCAAGGTGTTAACTTCAAAAAAAAAAAAAAACCCTGACAATTCCCGGTCTTGTCTGATCAATCGCCAAGTCAGAATAATTAATAAAGTAGTCAGCCAGGACCTAGTAAGTAGGTACCATCACGGCATTTCCGTGGTATGACGGAGGAAAAGTCCTGAAAAAAACCTCTGTGACGATAGGTGACCGCTAGGATTATTCCCAGGATCTCCGAATGCTCTCCCAACTGAGCTACGGGCGTTCGTTAATGTTGTATGAGAATATTAACGAACATGTTGAACGAAATGTGCACAAATGTCAGAAATATGTATCATATTGTGAATAAAGATACGTGCTGTCTGAAATTATTAAACCTATTTTAAGTTAAATTATGAACCTAATTATAGTAGTGTACGGAATCTTATTAAATTATTTACATACCCTAAGTACATGTTACACAGTATTGTAATATCCTGCTAACTCGCCTAAGCGTATATGTAGAGGAAATAATTGGAGATCACCAATGTGGGGTTAGAAGAAATAGATCTACTTTGGAACAGATTTTCGCCTTGACACAAATCTTGGAGAAGAAATGGGAATACAATGGACTGTGTTCACTTGCTATTCATTGATTTTAAGAAAGCTTATTATTCTATCAATAGGGAAAAGTTAAGCAGTATCCTGATACGATTTGGAATTCGGAAAGAACTTGTTTAACTTGTGAGGATGTGTCTCAGCGACCCGATAAGCACAGTATGGATAGGTAATATGTCAGATAGTTTCGAGATTCATAGCGGATTGAAAACAAGGTGATGCCTTGTCATCACTACTGTTTGAATATACGATTCAGAAAATAAGAGGACAACAAGGGACTAACTTTAAAGTACTTGAATCAACTGTTCGTGTGCGTGGATGACGTAGATTTAATAGGGGACGATATGGATGCAGTACAAAGCAACACCGATGTCTTAGTAGAAGCGTGCGATGAGATAGGTCTACAGGTAAACATAGAGAAAACAAAATACATGATAACAAGCCGAAACACAGGGAATGAAGGAAATAGACACATAAGAATTAAGAATGAGAACACAGAGAAAGTAAACAAATTTAAATATTTAGGAGCATATATAACAAGCAAGAACGAGGTAACGGAAGAAATAAAAAGTCGATTAGTATCGGGCAACGCATGTTTCTATTCAGTTCAGAAACTCTTAACAGCTTAACCTTACGATTAATATCAAAGAAGTTGAAACTGACCTAACCTAATATACAGCACGGTTATTCTGCCGGTAATTCTTTATGCTGGGAAAGTTGAAGTACGACCCTAGCATATCAACATAATTATGTATGTTCGAAAATAAGGTATTGAGAAAGATATACGGGCCGAAACAGGACGAGATGACTGGTGAAGACTGCACAATGAGGAACTTCACGGACTGGATGACTCACTCGATGTTGTGAAAATATTGAAATCGCGACAATTAAGGGGGGTAGGCCATGTAGCTCAGATGGGGTAGAACGAAGATTATATTTCATCGCGGTGGGAAAATTGGATGAAAAGAGACTGTTGGGAAGACCGCGACGTCTTTGGGAGGACAATATTTCAGGGGATTCTGTGAAGTAGGTAACTGTTATGAAAACTGGCTTGATGCTGCCCAGGATAGAATCCAATGGGGAACGTTTGTTGCTGCGGCGATGAACTTGCCAGTTCTGTAAGCGATAGAGTAGTAAGTAATGAAGTGGGTTCAAGCTATGTAAATTTGCACGGCGGTCGATATTTGATTTCGGACTTTTTTTGGCTTATGGAGCAGGCTGCCGGTGATGATTGCATGCAATGATCGCAAACTGCTGCTGCACGCGTCACTGCATTGAAACGTTGAAGGGAAATCAGTGGAGTCGGTTCGGTTTGTGCATCGGACGCATGATGTCGCATGCAAATATTAGAACGACTCCTCGGAAACCAGTCAAGCTGGAGCAATGGCGTGCGTTGCAGAGTATTGTGCAGTTTACATTCGCGTTTTCTTTGAATATGGAACTATTTTGTGCCAAATATGAACTTCAGAAGAGATGAGGATTGAAAGCTACAAGAATTGGACGAAAATGCTATGAAATTGGTGGTGAAACCCGAAAGAAAGAGAATGCATGCACAGATGTAGTAAGTACGGTGCTCAATAGATGGCAGCAGAGTACTGCAGCAGCTTGAAGTAACACTATTGTTTTGTCTTGAATGAAATTGAGTTAAATTTAAAATGCTGCTTATATTATTATTATTATTATAGTTGTTCGTAATCATGTCTAAAATTCTGATACTGTAAGAAATATTGTTTACAGAAAAAATTTAAACTTGTAATGCACGAAAAGTAAATCATATAAATGTACAGATATAGAATCGTGTCGCACATTCCCCTAAAGAGGGGGCTAGCTATGACATAGCTAGCAAAAAAATAAATAAATAAAATACAAGCACCAAAGGCACAAACGAAACTACCCCACTGCATGCTTCCATCGCACGCATTCAATGAATGCGTTCATTGCATACGACCATCGCCAAAACGAAACTGCATCTTTAGAGTCCCTTATGAAATCTTTGTTGTGCCAGAAGGTGCTACGGTGAACAAGTGAAAACTTTACATAACTTTTTTCTCTTTCAATAAACTTACAGTTTCAAATACGTGCGCGGTATTATACAAAAGCGCATTTCAACACAAGAAATCGACGTTCACCTTAGGAAACCTTCCGGAGGAAACAAGAAAGCGCTTTGCGAAAGAGTTGCTACTTAAGTGCTTTGCGCTATTAACACAACAATAACAATTACTATTTCAACGGTATGAATTTTTTGCTAATTGATGAAGTGGTTGTTAAATGAGACAATAATAAAAGGAAAGTGTTAAATAATTAAGGAATTCTGAAAAAAAAAAAAAAAAAAGGTCAGGGCAACACTTCATTGAACTCCTGAGATTCGCGGAACATAGGTTGGGAACGACTGCTACATGGTAACATCGTGGTCTACTCAACAAATACAAAGTATTAGTTTTTGTTTTCGTAACATGAGCGCCGCTACGAAAGAAGTTCAGCGATCGAGTCATTCTTGAAGTCAATACTTTTTCAAAATTACCTGATGAAGTTCGACTGGATTCAGCAAAATATTGTGAAACTGACATTTTAAAAACTCATCCAGGTTAACTTTTTAAAATAAAAAAAAGGTATCCCCTGTGCGAAGCGCACGTGCCGTGAACGGTGCATGGGGGATGTGGAGGAAGCGCTCCACATATTCTCGATCTACTGAACAAAATGAGGTGGGGGTGTTCAGTCCTATGCTCGACCACCGTTCATCTTCCAACGTGCACAGGAATACCAAGGACACTCTGGTACTCAATTTGATAGGAGAGTGAGTGCACCTCAGAGCGACAGGCATGAGAATACTCCAAGGGAAGTCTCAACTGTATTGGCAGGGATCTGAACACGGGCTACCCGATTCATAGTCAAACGGGCTATCGCCTGAACCACGGCGACTCATACTTAAAAATTTCAGATTCCACCCAGTGGACATATAATAATGGACACAACTAGTGGACAGTGAGGAACATTAAGATGCAGTCGTCAAGGAATTCCGGACGACGTCGCATGCGGCGATGAACACCATATTGTGTTTAAGTGGTTAGTGTGGATATGTGCAGAAGTGTGGAAGGGCCTAAGCAGGAACAAGATTAAAACTCCAACTCAAAGCAGACACCGTGAAACAACTGGAGGACAAATTAAACTAATTATCTTTTATTTCTTTTCAGTTGTTCCTGCTTCACAACGAGAGTCAACTGTCTTGTGTTGTCCTGTGGTATCTGTGACGTTATATGTGTTAAATGTTGTATGTTTTTATAAAGTAATTAAATTCCTATTTGCAAATTACAAGAACAAAGGCCAGGATTACGTTCTGGACGCCTGGCCAAAGTTAGTCCCCTACCACCTCTAGTCAAAATACGAGAGGAACACAAGACCTACAATCTTTAGGGACAGCCTGTCCCAAACTAAGGAGGGCAAACAGCTGCCTGTGACGTGCGACCCTGAAAGTGCGCAACTTAGTTTGTTACTAAGAAGGCAAAGAGACAGGCGTGGAAGATGGGTCCCTTAACAAAAAACAAAACTTCCCGTATCTGCACTGTTCACTGCAAGTTTCCAGAAGTATGCTAACAGTTAAATAAATAACTCTACAGCATACACCCCAAACCAGGTAATAAACACAATTCTAATGTGGCTGTCACAATACTAAAAAAAAAGGTAAACACACCAATAATAGACACTTTAAGGACGCTTTTCATTTAGGACAGAAATTCACCAGCTGTTCATTGATTTTAAGAAAGCATATGAATCTATCAAAAGGGAAAAGTTATACAGTATCCTGATACGATTTGGAACTCCGAAAGAATTGGTTCAACTATTGAGGATGTGTCTCAACGACCCCACAAGCAGAGTACGGATAGGTAATAATATGCTAGATAGTTTCAAGATTCGCAACGGATTGAAACAAGGCGATGACTTGTCACCACTACTGTTTAACTTTGCGTTAGAATACGCGATTTTAAAAATTAAAGGGGACAAAAAGGGACTATCATTGAATGTTTTGAATCAACTGTTTGTATGGGGGGATGATGTAGAATTAATAGGGGACGATATACATGCACTACAAAGCAACACCGATGTCTTAGTAGAAGCGTGCGATGAGATAGGTCTACAGGGAAACATAGATAAAACCAAATACATGATAACAAGCCGAAACACAAGAAATGAAGGAAATAAAAACACAAGAATTAGGGATGAGGTCATAGAGAAAGTAAACAAATTTAAATACTTAGGAGCATATATAACAAGCAAAAATGAGGTCACAGAAGATTTAAAAAGTCGCCTCGTATCAGGGAACGCATGTTTCTATTCAGTCCAAAAACTTCTAACATCGCGATTAATATCAAGGAAATTGAAATTGAAAATATACAGAACCGTTATTCTGCCGGTAATACTTTATGGTTGCGAAAGTTGGAGTACGATCCTAGCAAATGAACATAAATTACGTGTGTTTGAAAATAAGGTTTTGAGAAAGATATACGGGCCGAAACGCGACGAGATGACTGGATAGTGTAGGAGACTGCATAATAAAGAACTCCACGGACTGTACGATTCACCAGATGTAAAAATAATGAAACCGCGACGACTAAGGTGGGCAGGTCATGTAGCTCGGATGGGGGAAAAAAGATGATTATATTCTATCTTGGTTGGAAGCCCGGATGGAAGGAGGCCATTGGGAAGACCGAGACGTCGTTGGAAGGATAATATTAGAAGATATCTTCGAGAAGTAGGTGTTCGTGATGAAAACTGGATTGATACTGCCCAGGATAGAGTCCAATGGCGAACGTTTGTTACTGCGGAGATGAACTTGTGAGTTCCATAAGCCATAGAGTCAGTTAGTTAGTTAGATGGACACAGAGAAACCTTGATGTTTCAGTAATGGACATACTGTTTAGGTCAAAATAATCATTGCTGATGTTTCGAATATGATTACTAAACAATCTTATATGTTAAATGCTCTTCGATTATCTGATTCTTTAATGGAATTCCACTGTCTGATTATTCGAAAGGTCGTGAGTTCGTAGCCGTTGGTCGACCATCCTTCAGTCATACAAGACAGATGCCCTGATGGCACCTTTAACTTAGACCTGTCCGACTCCTTCTCGCTTCCTTTCGCCTATCCTATCCTTATCTTAATCATAGATTCCTTGTGGCCATAAAAATGCAAATTCTAAGTTGTAATGAATAGTATCCAATACTAAAACAAATTATTTCATTGATGGGCATCCCAGCGTCCATTATTAGAAAAAATGGGACCAAAAATATCCTTACGAACTTATACTCATGAAGAGTTAATAATCATCTCAAGTTGAAAAAAAACAATTAACAGAATTATGCTTACACCTTCGGAGTAAATGAAAGCGATCCCTTTCTGTCCGCGTGGTCATGGGTTCAATTTCCGCTGAGGCTTATTGAACGGAGTGTTTCCGACCTCATTTTACCAAAGACCGTAAATATGGTCCTTGAAAGTTCACCAGCTCACTTAGGACGTTAGTAACGACTGAATCAATCAAGGGTTTGATTTTAAACCTGTAATGAATAGTGAGTGTCCAAAACTGGACAAAAAAATCTTACTTTGCTGTACCGGTAATGGACACCCCCAAGTTATAGTTGCTTTGGCCATTTATATGCTTCAAACAAAGTCACTTCGTAATGCATAATACTGTAGAACAAAAGAATTCTTTATTGTAATTTCAAGAATAAACAACGAAAGTTCTTACCTTAATTACTTACTTAAGAGCAATGTAAAGCCAAGATCTCCGACAAGAGATGGCAGCACTATCTCCCAATATCTAATGTATTTTTATCGTTGCACAAAATTTCAATGTTGCTGCTGAAAAATTCAATCCTAGAGAGTTCAAACTTTCAGGGAAGAAAGTTCATAACTTTCAAGAGTTCTATCCGTGCCGATTTTTTATTTTCTATCTTGTTCATTGTTGTTATGCCTATACCAATGAACCTCTTTCAACAATGAACAAGAAAGAAATTGAAAAATTGGCACGGATAGAACTCTTGAATTACTTATGAACTTTCTTCCCTGAAAGTTAAAACTCTCTAGGCTTGAATTTGTAGGAAAAGCTTTGAAATTTCGTGCAACGATAAAAATACATTAGACATATACGGAGATAGTGCTGCCATCTTTTGTTGGAGATCGTTGCTTTACATTAACCTTAAGGAGCTAATGAATCAAATGGAACTGATCTGTCTTTCCTCTCCAGTCACCTTGCCAATTGACGTCACCACATCCAACAAGCAAAAATTGCGGCTTTAGTAACAATCGCGGAGGCTCCGGTCCCTTGATAGTATTTTCGGTACACAAGAATTCATTTTTATTAAAAAAAAAAAGGTTGAAAACAGAAGCGCTTATGCACGAGAAATCCCACAGTACTTTCCCATTGTATCGAATAATATTTATGTCAGTGTTCCGTGCTTCTATGTCGAACGGAATGGCAGTATTGGAAAAATTGAATTTAGAAACAATTGGTTAGCAACACTGACGCATTGAACCAATTAACGTTGATTCGACGACTCTGAGCTTTCGAACGACATCTCAGCCACGATGAATTTGAATTTAATTTATGACATTTAGGCACCTAAGGCTCAGGCCGGGATAGGAGAGGAAAAAGTAGGCGGGAAGGAGTCGGCCAAGGCCTGTTGAACGGACCATTTGCCTGGTGTAACTCAGGAAAAATCCGGACGCTGAGATTGAACCCACGACCTCCCGACTGCTAAGCCAACCATCTACCACTGAGCCACGGCCGCTCTATTATCTCAGCCACGTGTCCGCACTTTGTGGTTTATGAGATGTATTTTGTAGACACGGGTTGGCAACACTGACAACATGATGCTTGGGGCGGGGACACCCACAATATGTTCTACTGTGTCAAATAACGTACATAAGTTTGGTGCCGCTACGTTAAACATAATCGAATTTTAAAAAAAAACATTTTATAGAAAATAAGTTGGCAAAACTGATAAGTAGGAGATTGGGGTGGGGAACACCGACGGCACTTTCTTATTACGTCGAATACATGGTGTCTACTAATTTTGTGACTTAATTCCTCAAGTTTTCATGATAATTTGTTTCAAATTCCCTGAGTTACGTAATTACATTTTTTTTTAATCCCAACACCACCCAGTCTAAGCATCTTGTACATTATTGGTATATCAAAAGTGAAAAAAAAAAGATTTTTTCAAAATAGAGGATTTTAACACATTGAAAAAATCCAGTCAGCACTGGGAATCGAACCCGCGACCTCTGCCTTGGTGAGGAATTGCTCTTACCAACTGTGGACAGGTTCACCTTATATATTTCGCAGAGTTTTCCTCAAAAATTATAGATTTTAGTGAGTATTCCCTGAGTTTTCTAGATTTATAAAGATTCCCTGAGTATTCCAGGTTGGTACACACCCTGACGCACGACCTCCGTCTGGCCGGGGGAGTGTTTTTACCAACTGTGAACACCGAGCCGCCGTAACTCAGTGGTAGAGTGTTGGCGTAGCATTCGGGATGTCCTCGGTCGGATCCTGGCGGCCGGCCATTATGACTAAGGCAGGGATTTTCCTCATCCACACCAGTCAAATGCCGGAATGGCAGCTTCAACATAGGTCCTAGCCGTCATCTTCCCGAATCCTTTCCCCTCCTCTATGCCGGCCTGAACCTCAGATGCCTAAAGGCCATAAATAAAATTCAATTCAATTCAAGAACTGTGGACAGGTCCACCTTATGTACATTTCCCTGAGTTTCCCTCATAAATTATACATTTCCCTGAGTCTTCCAGATTTATAATAATTCCCTGAGTATTCCAGGGTGGTAGTACTGCCGTATTCCACCTCAATTTAGAGAGTTCACGAAAAAATTGTACGGATCAAGTCACATATTTTGGAAATTATCTTTCAATGAGATCTTTATTTAAATTTAAGATACCGGTACTTTTTATTTTTCCGATAAAAAATCTACCAAGCAATTTCCTTTGTAAAGTTCATTGTTGATGTAAACATTGTATGCTGTACTGAAAAACCATATCTTAGCAACTAATTAACATAAAGAAGCCATTCTTGTTTTAACTCGTTTCCATACTCTATACAATCGTTAGTATCTCAGCCACACGCTTAAATAGGATACTTCTTCCTAAGCTGATTAAGAAAAAATAATACACTAGTGCAAACATGTTTAGTACGAGGGTCGTTCAATAAGTGCTTAGAAAATCCAAGAAATGCCACTCGTAGAATCGAAAGAGCTTTGGTCTTAGTAGATTGCTGTTAAAGTTTCAGCTATATCCATCACTTGGTTTTATTTCCATAACAACAAATCTTTATTTATATAGAAAAAAAGAATTAAAAAAATAAATCAGTTTCGTGCGCTGATTAAGAATAATCTAAAGTAACGATCTCCAACAAAAGATGGCAGCACTATCTCCGTATATGTCAAATGTGTTCTTATCGTTGCACGAAATTTCGTTGCTGCTCCTACAAATTCAAGCCTAGAGAGTACATACCTCAGGGAAGAAAGTTCAGGACCAATGCAAGAGCATGACCGATGCCGATTTTTTATTTTTATTTTCCTTCATTGTTGAAATCGCTTCATTGTTGTTGTGCATATCGAAACCCATAACAATGGAGCTCTTCCAACAATGAAAAAAAAAAGAATATTAAAAATCGGCATCGATCATGCTCTTGCAATGGTTATGAACTTTCTTCCCTGAAAGTTTGAACTCTCTAGGCTTGAATTTGTAGGAGCAGCATCGAAATTTCGTGTAACAGTGAAAATACAGTAGACATATACGGAAATGGTGCTGCCATCTTTTGTTGGAGATCGTTGCTTTTTAGATTATTCTTAAACACTTCTATTTAAAAGGCTTAACACCGACAGGGATCACAGCCGAGTTGGATGAAGTTCATGGCGAATCTGCTCCTGTGTTTGCGGTTAGTATTGGGGAACGAATGTTTCTATTCAGTCCAAAAACTTCCAACCTCGCGATTAATATCAAGAAAATTGAAATTGAAAATATACAGAACGGTTATTCTGACGGTAATACTTTACGGTTGCGAAAGTTGGAGTATGACCCTAACAGATGAACATAAATTACGAGTGTTTGAAAATAAGGTTTTGAAAAAGATATACGGGACGAGATGACTGGAGAGTGGAGGAGACTGCATAATGAAGAACTCCACGGACTGTACGATTCAGCAGATGTAAAAATAATGAAATCGCGACGACTAAGGTGGGCAGGCCATGTAGCTCGGATGGAGAAAAAACGAAGATTACATTCTATCCTGGTTGGAAGGCCGGATGGAAGGAGATCGTTGGGAAGACCGAAACATAGTTGGCAGGACAATATTAGAAGAGATCTTCGAGAAGTAGGTGTTCGTGATGAAAACTGGCTTGATGTTGTCCAGTGGCGAACGTTTGTTACTGCGGCGATGAAGTTGCGAGTTTCGTAAGCCATATAGTCAGTCAGTTAGTTTCTAGGGATTTACTGAACGACCCTCGTTTTATCTTCCTGAAGTAACCATTTCACATCATAAAACAATTAAATGCTGACTGAAATCTAATGTATCACATAAAAACAGAGAACCTTCCAAGAAAGGCCCACATCTTTCCGTATCATTCAAAAAATAATTCTACATCTCAACAATGAGAAAATGAATCAAAATAATATTAATCTACTGAAGAAGTACAGGGACGTAAGGGATACATCATATCATGTACATCAATCAACAATATTTCTAAATTATTTTTTTTAAAACTGTATAAACAAGCAAGAAAGAAAGACCTTAATACAAAAATGGAAAATGTATATGTGGCAAGGAAGGTACTGATGAAGAAGTTTTGAAGCCAGAAACAGAAACTGTGATGTCA
This sequence comes from Lepisma saccharinum, assembly GCA_022664845.1. NCBI lineage: Eukaryota > Metazoa > Arthropoda > Insecta > Zygentoma > Lepismatidae > Lepisma > Lepisma saccharinum. The sequence continues at coordinate 29,985 of JAGDQP010002097.1, forward strand.
AAAGATTACCTCCAGATCGTTTCTACAGGGTGTTCAGAATTTCTGAAAACTTTGAACAAAGATAAAAAATTCTAATAATTCGGAATTTTTTTTTTACTCTCTTCCATAAAAATTACGTACTTCTTCATAACTTCTTGCAATAAAACAATTGATATCACAACAATTTGCATCTCAATATAGCAAAAACAAAATGTCTTCGTTTATCTTTAAGTCCTACAACTCTTCCACAATTAATCATGAAGGACCACATCATGGAGTATGTTGAATCAGTTACGTTTCTCGGCATGCAAGTGGACGAGACGCTTCCTTGGCGCAAACACATTACCGCACTATACGCTAAACTTTCAACCTCTGTTTTGATTATCAGAACTTTGGTTATGATCTTGGATAAACAAACGATTCTTTCTCTGTAGTATGCCATATACTACTCTCAAATAAAATACGGTATTGCTTGTTGGGGCTCTTCTCATAAATTAGTAAGAATTTTTAGACTTCAAGAAAAAGTAATTAGAATTATCAGCAACGCTCCATTGCGTAGCAGTTGCAGGAAGCTATTCCCAAAGTTAAATGTACTTACAGTTCTTTGCATTTATATTTTAAATTTTGTTAAAAATAATTTGCACAGATATAAAAAGAACTCGGATTTACACCAATACATTACTCGCAATAGATATAATTTACAGGTACTATTCTTTTCGGTAAATCTCATTTTTGTGTTGGTATAACCATAGACCTCATAATACATATACTTAGCACGCTTCTCCATTTCTGGCTGCGCTAAAACTAATGGGTTTTTGTTCAGAGCACGTGATTTTGAAGCCATCCGCTTGGTAGCTCTGCCATAAACCTCATAGTAGAATATGACGTCTATGGCAGAGCTATCAAGCGGATGGATTCAAAATCACGTGCTCTGAACAAAAATCCATCAGTTTTAGCGCAGCCAGAAATGGGGGAAGTGTGCTAATTCTATCTATTACGAGGTCTATGGTATAACCTTGTATAACAAACTGCCTGCTAGCATAAGAAATATAAGTAGCCATACACAGTTTAGGAGTGCTGTTAAACACCGTTTGTCCAAAGGTTGCTACTATTCCGTAGAAGAATATCTGAACAGTAAAAAAGATTAATTCTACATGTATATAATTAGTTTCTGTGTATGGTATGTTTATATAGTCATATGTCATTTTTTCTTGTATGTAATATAACTGCCTTGGCAGGAATTTTAATTTGTATGTTAGTATACATGTTGACATGTTCTATACCATTGTTACAATTTTTTTTATACGTATGGTGAAAAAAAAACAATAAATCTTATCTTACCTTAGGTACCATAAAAATACCTTGAAGAGGTTGGGATTGTTACTCTCGTGGTAACAACAACGGGAAAGTATATTGCTTTCAAAAAGTTCGCCATATTTTGACGCCATTTACAAAAAATGATTTCTCAGTATAGCTGAGACACTTATTTGTTCTAAAACTTAACCAAGTTTTATTTTCGACTAGCCATTCGTAACGGACCGAAAAGCTTCGCGTCTTGAAGTATCGAAATAACGGGTACGTGACGTTTGGGCGCGAGAAGTGTTTGTATGGCAGCAGGTATTATTAAAGGAATAACAGTACAAGTTAAACTTATAAAATGCGTCTTCATTGAGTTTTAGTGAGACTACCGCAGCATACTAACTCAACCATAGAAGTTTAAATTCCTAACGAAGTTTCAAGCGTGAGATGTTTATATGGCAGTATGTTTAATGTCAAGGAGTAACAGTGAGAGTCAATTTTTTGAAATACCATATTTACCAAGTAAACCAGGTAAATAAATATGGACGTCTGGGAACCTGACACGATCCATTTTAAATTTTAAAAATTTAAGCACACCGAACGTTTCTTATGGTGGTTTTTTACGCAACTTTGGCTTTTGCTTAAATGACAGTTACCTGTGGTTTGATTTTGAAAGGAATGCGTAAACCGGCGTTTCAACAAAAACACTTGAGTATTAATTCATTGTGGAAAGTTGCATTACAGTATTTCAATTTTGGGAAGTCAGCAGATAAAAGTTCAGATACTCTATAATCTGAAGTGATCGGACTTGTAAAGAACTGGCTTTGGCCAGGATATTTGACTGCCCACAAATTATGATGTTCTAGGTTGAGCAGTGAAATGTCTGAGCTAAAATAAGTTCTTTACACACACTTGTCACTTCAGTTTACAAAGTTCCTGGACTTTTATCCTGTCCATTTTGCGAAATTGTGATATTGCATTTCCACAATTTTCAAAAATCGGAAAAAATGGGGGTAAGCACAGTGAAGAAAGAACGCAAGCGGTACTCCAGAGAGAGTTAATGATATACTTTCCACAATCCGACGACGCCTTCGAGATCTGGCGTTCATCGTAATTCGACGAGCTTCCTAGAAATTTTTACGAATAAAAATCATTATTGCATGCCTTTTTTTTTTTCAACCGATCAAAAGCGTTGCTTTGCCACATAAGAATTTATCCAGAAATTGACGCACAGCACAAAAACACTTTCTAACTAGGAATACTCACAAACAAAGGGAGCTCGATTTTAATGGAACTTGGTATACAGGCACACTGCCCAGAATAAACTGTATAGCCAAATTTATGGCTGCAACGGACAACAAATAACAATAGGGTGACCCGAAAAGAAGAACCTTACATACCAAGTGCCCCTAGGGCTCCTCTGTAATGCCTTAGTTAGTATGGCTGACAGAAGGATTCGAATATGCAATAAACAATATAAAAAAAAAAAAAGTTGAATAACAAAAGGCGAGTACTTTATGCAAACACAAAAATTAATGTCTCGTAAGCTGTTAAATAACAGCAAATACGCGGAAATTGTCATGTATTTTGTTACTACCTCAAAATACTGCAGTCTGCAAGCTTGTCGAGATACCTCTAACCTTGATACCTATACTTTCCCACGCTCATACTGGGCTTGGACATTTGTTGGTCAAAAATGTCGAAACTAGGCCTAAACAAAAGAACTATAAGCTTAATTTCTCAATACTAATGAATGGTTGGGGAATGAGAACCGGGCACAACCCATTTATTTAAAAAAAAAAAAAGGCCAAACTAGGCCTGAACTAACGAACTGTGTAGGCAAATTTTCAAAACTGATACATGGATACGGGAGCGTGAACCTGGTACAACGCATTTTTCTTTTGGGATATGTCAAAACTAGGCCTAAACAAACATTGATGTGCTTAAAATTCAAAATTTAAAAAAATTAGAATAGGATTTTCCACGTTCATACCGGGTCTGGACATTTGTTTGTCAAAAGATGGCCAAACTAGGCCTAAACAAACACGAGAAACGCTTAGAAAACTAACTATAGGCATAATTTCTAAATACTAAAGAATGGGTTAGGGAGCGTGAGCCTGGCACAACCCATTTAATTTTTTTTATACATGGCCAAACTAAGTCTAAACAGTGCTAAGAACATGTGCTACTAGCAATATTACTAACAAATTTTTAAGATTACTTCTAAAAATGCTAAGAAAATAAACATTCGTTGCACTTTCCTATATTAAAGAGATATCTCAAACAATTTCATTAAATATTAAGAACGAATAGAATTGGGTGTTTATTGCTAAATTAGTTAATATTACAATTAAAATATCTCGTTATATCCTTAAACTATGAAACAATAATACTATTCTTACCTGCCCAGTTGTGGCGTCTGTGTGAATAGGAGCCTTGCACCTTTCCGCCTTTCTTTCACACCGCCAGAAACGTTTTCTTCCATCCGCGCTGTCCTTGTCGAAAACATATTGAAACCCGTTATCAGCTAATTTAACCCTTTCCCTTTTCCAGAACACTTCCATAATTCACACTAAATCAGACTAGACGAAATCACACCTAACGAAATACTGACTCGACAAACACTAAAACCCAGCGAAAGGCGACACAAATATATAGTGTGCCTCATTAGAAGTTTCGAAAATTAAACAAACCAGATGAAGTGTTTTGATTGGCCCCTTATCGCGAGCAACATGTTCTGATTGGTCCTGGAGAGCCAATCAAAGCCTTCTTTGTTTCCCCGTCTTTCACAACTTTTAGTTAGACGGGATGTTGCAGCAAATACAAATTTTAAAAGATGGAAGAATATTATTTTTATTCAGATGAATAAATGAGATAAGAAACACATTCTTTTACTTTAAACATGCTATAATAGTCTTGCGCCAAAACGGCGTCGCCCAAACGTCCTGCCGCGAAAAGCTTTGCGTCTTGAAGTATCGAAATAGCAGACGACAGAATTACAAGGTGAGTTTTATTTGGATACATTTTCCCTACGTGCGTCTGCCATTCAAGGTATTCAAATCTGTGAGCTAAATTAAAATTTCTGTCTCAAGTAGTTCATTGATACATGTTCATAAATACTAGCTGATATAACCGCCCGTTGGTGCGGGATGAATAAAAGGTTGCACTTTCACTTTTCGTTGATCCGCTCTAATCCATTTCGAAAAGTATACGGACGCAAGCGTCTTGTCATCGCCTATATATGTTCTCACATGTAACAACTACATCTTTGACGATGAACACTACCTTCGGATCCGACGCACAGCCATGGGTACGAGAATGGCACCTTCTTATGCTAATCTGTTTCTGGGCAAACTCGAACATGATTCAAACTCAAACTTTGACCCCTCTACGTTGGATACGGTTCTTGGATGATATCCTGATGATATGGAGTCATGGTGAAACCAGCCTCAATACATTTCTAAAACAGATGAACCAATTCCGTGTTGTCCAGTTCACTTAGTCCATTTCTAACAAAACAGTCACATTCCCTGACGGGGACATCACTTTAGAAAACAACACCCTCAATACTACCGTTCACACAAAACCTACCAAGCACATGCAGTATTTACACTACTCAAGTTCCCATCCTTACCACACCAAGAAAGCGATTCCTTTCTCCCTTGCACTCAGAGGACAACGCTTCAATTCTACCACCTCTGCTACTGAAACTTACAACCAACCTCCAAGAAACTCTTGTCAACAGTGGCTACCCACCTAACCTTGTAACCAAACAGATTCGCAGTGCATCCTCACACATCCAACCCACTCAAACTCCCAACCCACCGTCGCTCAACTCATCGGCTCTAATCACCCAGTTCCATCCTAAACTAACGAAGGTCAAATAAATCCTACTCTCTCATTTCCACATTCTCCAATCTGACCCAGACACAAGATTAGTATTCCCCACCAAACCTAGATTAGTTTTTCAACATCCACCAAATCTTAGAAATATCTTACTCCGTACAAATCCTTCCTTACCACCACCCCACACCGGCGCCCATGCATGCATGAGACCCAGATGTAAGATCTGCTCCATTTTCATCGCTTTTCCCACAGTCAGTATCAATACTGCTAATGGTCAATACACACTAAATCCCAAGGGTACATGCCACACCTCTAACGTTATATACATCTAACCTGCAAATTTTGTGATGCCTTTTATATGGGGAAAACAGGTGGACCTCTCAACGTTCGTATTAATAACCATCGCCACTTTTGTACTATTAACAAACCAGATGTCCCAGTCTCCTTACAAACACAGTCTCACAACGACAATTTTGACCTATCTTTCCTGGTTGCCATAATCCATATTTTACCCCCTACAACCAGCACCTCAACACGCCGTATGTGGGAAGGGGCCTTAAACTTCAATAACTCTAACCCGTTTTCTCTGATTTCAACACTTTTCCTTCCACAATCCTATCCAGTACTTACACGCTGTACAGTTGTCAATTGTTTCACGCGCCATTCAGCATTCAACTGTTCTCCAAACGATGCACTGTCCGCTACGTGTCGCTACTGTCGTCCTAGTCTTTTGTTCTATCCACGTGTGTTCGTCTCTCTTCCTCTACAGCAAGTCTACGATATTAATATCGAAATATCGCAAATAAAAACTATGTGAAAATTAGTGTTGTGTACGTGTGTATGTTTATTTTTCTACGGAACATATATATAAACCCTTCTGAGCTGGAACGTATCCCCACCACAACAGGATAATGCAACATTCGAGAATGTTCCAGAAGATTCTGGACTTCCGTTTCCGGTTTCTAGAACATTCTTGAACATTCCAGAACAGGAAGTCCCTTCGATGGCTCAGAACCTTCCGGGACGTTCTGGAATATTCTAGAACATTCCATAACTTTCTCGAACCCTTTTGAACATTCTATAACATTCTGGAACATTCTACAATATTCTCGAACATTCTAGTTATGTCTGGAACATTGTGGAAAGTCTCAGGCACTTCGGTACTCGATTCCCAGCTGCTTCACCGAATCCCCATAAGGAGTCCATTGGTGCGATGCCCTCTTTTGACACTGATATCTCCGAACCCAACCCCTGCAGTTCCAAAACGAAACCTTCATAGAGGGCTACCAGACCATATAACCACGCTTACATTTATTATATATATATATATTGATTATTGGGAACGTTTTCCAAAATTTCATTGTTGTTTGTCTTTTGTTCTGTGTTTTTAAAAAAAAAAATGTGAAGAAAAAAATAACAGCGACTAGGTATTGAGACCTCTTAAATTCGCCGACTTCTGCATATTTTCTTTGATTCATTCTAATTCAATTCCCTGACCTACAACGCCTGCACTGTAGATTTTAATGACTGAGGGGAAAGCACAACCTTTATCATAGGTTTCTCACAACTTTGGTCATTTTCTAGATTTTATTTTTGGACTTTCCTAACTTCTTTTTTTTTTTTTTTTTTTTTTCAAAATCCCTGATGTTTAGTAAACTTGAAATAATGTTTTACGTAGCGCGGCCATACGGCCCGTTATTTTAGGTCTTTGACGGTGTCCCGTCGATTTCCGAAAATATCCCCTTTTTTTTCGCCAATCAATGAAAATTATATATTTTTTACTAACAAATTTTTTACAATACAGTTTTAAAAGAGTTTGCATCGTCTACAAATTAAAGGAGTGCAGTTATGTCGAACATTTACGTTTTAAGACCTGTCTCAACTTAGGTTAAGCAAAATCAATCTAAAATTGAGTTTTTTGGTTTGTGTTAGTAATAAATGTATAAATAAGGTGACCTTTCGTTTAACTTTACAAACCTAATTTCCAAAAGCATGTTGCCAAACGTAGATCAGTTTTAGTTTTATACATCCTTTCATGTAAAGATTGATAGATTCCTGGGGACCCCTTTCCCGGTAATACGATGTCCGGTTTTGGGCCAAAACATTTACGGCCACCCTATATATGTAATAGCACCGCCTATGTTTAGGAACAGTAAAATCTGAAAAAAATAATTAAGAGTTGCGATTCTATTAACAATCGCAAAGGTTCCGGTGACTTGACAGCATTTTCAACGATAAAATTAAATAAAATAGGCTGGCAACACTGAAACTGCAGTCCTTAGGTTCGTGAAAACTCACATTACTTGTGTCGAATAGCCGACCGGGAAAGCCGTGCGGTCTAAGGCGTTTGGCCAAAGACTCGAAGATCCCGGGTTCCGAGTCCCGGCAGAAGCATGGGCGTTTGCGGATCGATGTATATGATCTATCGTGACGGGCCGAAGTCCAAAGTTACTACTAGAGTGGCCCATATAAAATAAAGTTTACCAAAGTTTTTTTGTTTCGAATAATGTTTGTGCCAAGTTGGGTGCAACTAGGTATAGCCGAATACAAGCAATCTGAATATTTTTTTTTCAAAAATGTGCTGGCAACACTGAACTATTGCAACAATCAAGACTGTTTTGGCTCTTCTTATACACACCATTGTTCCCTATTGTATTTAGCCCTTCCGCATAGAGAAACAATTTCAACTCTTAGGAAATCCAGATGTAAGTAGTCGGGGGCAAGCCCACCGCTCCTTAAGAAACTTACCGCTGCATTTACACCCAATTGTCTGCTCACGTTAGAAAAACGCTTCGTAATTAGGGATGGCCATTTTCCAAAAAATTGGTTTTCGATATTCGAAAGTAGTTTTTCGTTTTCTCGTTTTTCGAAAAATTCATTTTTTTTTTTAAATTCTTTTTCATTTTTTCGAAAAAAAATTTGCTTCGTCTTTTCGTTTTAAAAAAAACTTTTTTCGAAAAACTGTGGCCATCCCTAGAGTAAAGTGTTCCCATATGTTTGACTTGCCCATGTTCAGCGGTAAATGAGAATGATGTAGGTTTCACGAAACCGAGTTCACAATCACTTTGAGACAAACAGATTTCGGGGAATACTAGAATTCTCTTACGCCGTAACCAATGAACGCACGTATTGAACGTGGTTCGGGACTTTCCCTAAGTTCAATCCTTCTTTCATATTTCTCATAAACAGCACGTGTATAAAAGAAAACTGTAACATTAATTGACACCCAATGCAGCTACTGCGACTGACCGTTAAATAAGCAAAAACTGCTGACATTCAGCTTCAGCCTCCATAGAACTAGAGCTTATTTTATATCTATAACTACAGAGAAACATTAGTTATATCAAAGTACCATGAGCTACATTAACTGCATTAAAATAAATATGTTATTTGATTATTTTTTTTATTTATTTGTTTCATCAAAAGTTCTTTTCCTTTTTCGTCTTTCGACTTTTTTATATTTCGAACAATTTCTAGTTTTTCGTGTATTGTTTTGTGTTTAATTTTCGTCTTCGAAATGTTTTGTTTTTCTTCATTCGAACTTTTTTCATTCTTCATTTTTTAGTCTTTCGAACAAGTTTTCGTTTTCGAAAAAAAATCATTTTTCATCTTTCGAAAAAAATTGTTTTTCGAGAAACTTTCCGTTTTTGGATTATTATTTTTATTTTCGTTTTTCGATTTTAATTTTTCGAAAAAAAATATTTTTTCGGAAATATTTCGTTTTTTGAAAAAAAAATTCGCATCGTCTATTTCGTTTTCAAAAAATTCTTTCTTCGAAAAATTGTGGCCATCCCTACTTCGTATCGACTATTAGCAAAGTTTCAGTAAGTATACGGGGGAGATATCTTAAAATTTGAAGGTACGTTGCTCACTCTAAATTATCTAAAATGGTATATATCTTGATTCGATATAATTTGGTATTTGGAGCTCAACTCAACTTAACTTAAATTCATTGTATTTGTTAATCATGTTTAGTATTGCTTCATGATTCATAACTCCGTCACCGACGAGATGTATCGGCATCTCATATTTACGTTCAATGTTTAATTATGTAAACTTGTATACTTCAGATTTACTAGCGAAGACTTATAATAAATATAATCGGGACGGGCGTAAGCCATAGTGCTGTTACCGCCCATACAATTCATTTTATCTTATCTTATAATAAATGTCATAATTAAATGTTCATCAGTCTTTACTCATCCATAGCCGAGTCCGTTAAAGGTGTACAGCACTTATCTTCTAGGTACCATGCCGGCAACTCGGACATTTCCCGCGAAGTCCAGCTCCATTGCTATTATTTAGACCTCTAGCACATGCCCTCAGCTTAGTTGTAATGACCCCCGACTCAGTCCGTTATCATGGTGGAGCGCGTTCATGATTATTTGTTAATAATCTTGAGTTCGATTCCGAAATCCACTGTTTTCATTAATTTCGTACGGTCTTGATTTTGTAGTACCATCCCATCATTCGCGACACGATTTGTTTCAATTCCTTGCTTGCATATTACTTATTTCAAATTCCAACATGGGTTCTTCCCTATCTTGTTTTTTGCAACCGCAATCCTCCGAGGAACAACCTTTAAGCCCAGACATCAAACTTTAATGGAACACCCCACTTTCGGCAAAATAGATACGATTACGACACCCCTCAAAACATTTCTGTAACCATCACTGTCGTTCCGTGATGCAACGCTTATTTCATTTGGATACCACAGTCCACAAAATGTATTGCCAACTTACGTGGCTATCGCTGAAACATCGTAGACCACAGGTTTACAATCACAGTAACCACGAAATGAACAGGAAACGCATATTCAAGCATCCTAGAACACCTGATCAACAAAGTTGTTCTGCTATCCGCAACCACGAAAATTTACAAAAGAAGAAGAAAAAGAAACAACGATCATTTGTGCCCCAGCGGAGACGCAATGATCACATTTCTCAACCTGCCTCAAACGAAAGGTATAATGCCCAGGCAAAAACCTAAGCATACGTTACCGAGCTATAAAATGTGAAACAAAAGCTCAGGCGTGAGAGAACAATGATTTCTCTTCTCCAAAATTCCCGATCACGACGTAACCCAAATTTTAATTTAAGGTTCGGCCATCGCTTTCTTTTTACAAAAGGAAATCTCCAAATTTAAAGACTCCTTCCATTCGTTCAAACACATTCAGATTTCTTCGGGAAAAGTAACAGTTCAACTACGACACGTTGTATCCGTACCATCTCAACATTCGTTCCGAATTTTGTAACACGGCTAAAACCATTCATACCACATTCATCTGTATATCATTTTCGAATAGTTCCTTGTTTGTTCACAAAGTTAAAAATTTTGTGAGTTGAACTATGACCAATTAAGGTACTTTGAAAGTTAACTTACGGAAAAGATTCTCTTAACATTGTTTACAGTTTTCAGTATGATATTCACGTTATTGCATTTTGGTACATTAATTCTGCCGTTAGCCACCAACATGATTTGTCACCATTACTATTTCCAACAACAACAAAAAAAAAACATCTATTTTCCTTTCAACGCATAACAATATTTCTGTCATAATTTACAAGAAGACATCTCTATGCCAACGACCGCGAACATTCAGGCAAGTTAATTAGGTCACTCGAACACATGATACGACATACATTATCTCTGACATGCAATTATTTTCACACCGCCGCCAAAGTGTTCTGTGTCAACAGACAAGATAAAGTCCAGCGTTGCACATAACAAAGTGACTTCAAGTGATATTACCAGCGTCTTCCAACAGCATCTTTGCAGAGCGGATATAACATACCTTTTTTTTTTATTTGAATTTTATAACTAGATTTGATTACCCGATAATTATATTAGTAACAATTCTTTTCCATTATTTTATATTAAATATTCCTTTAAGTGATACTTTGGTTTTCCACATTCGTTTTGCGAAAAAAAAAAAAAAGAGCATGATATTTCTTTAGGCAAAGGCAGCAGCTTGACTATGACAACTTCTACGTACTTGACCATCATTCGCGCCGTGACCAATTTCTTTAGTAAACATCTGTGCCACATTGACTCTACGCTAGACTAAGAATAGTTACTAGTTTTATAAGTACGATATGAATTCCTGAACAAAGTCCACTTGAGGTAACGTTAGAATCCATATTTTGGAACATTTAATTTCGTCGACAGTTCGAAGACACGCGTTCATGTTAGAACATTGGCAACTCATTTCAAACTTTAGGTCCGCAACTAATTACTGCTTCAATTACTAAGATAATTAATTTCCGCGTATTTAAACTTACAATCTACGTTATTTTAAACAGATTTTGACAAACTTTGAACATAATCTTCCAGATATTTGAGAAAAATAGCATGATTTCACTATATACAGATATATTTTACGACAATTTAAACTTCACCGTCCCTTATATTTCCATCATTTGCATTTAAGACGCATTTTGCCTACCATAAAATTGATTTACTTTATCGAAATAGAGTATTTCTCTTACATCAGAACATTATTGTAACCCATTTTCGGCATTGGCCAACGCTAACGTACATTGCTAAGCATGTCAGAACAGTCATTGCGTGAAAATAAGTTGCAGACTTTTAAGTACTCTTTGTCCATATTTTATCATTAACTTCATTCAACTTCGTTTAGATTTTAATTTTGTGAGAATTCAAGAGAAACTAGGCAAGTAACACCGCTACGAACATAAGTTTATGAATACTTTTAGGACAAATTTCCACAGTTTAAAAAGTGAATCGATACTTGTACATGAATTCAAGGCTTCAGTAGCAAATAGGAATACGTGCATAAAATTGAGACATTCTGAATTGTGCAAAACAAGTCCAACGAAATATTTGTAAATTAATAGTTTTTTTCTAATTTTTGAGACATTATTTATCTATTATTCTAGTTTCATCTCCGTACTTTCGGTTGTCTATTTCAATTCGACTTCAATTTTAGCATTTTAAAACAATTTCTACTAATTTTAAGCATACTTACATCCACACGATGGAAAACGGCGAATACAAACAAACCCTCCCAACAACCCTCCCTTTATTCTTTAGTCATAGGTAACTAGAATTTAATATACGAGCAACATAGGAACAAATCCCTTACGACGATATAATTCTACGATATTTTACGACGACGATTTTAATAAATAATATACGACAACGGATCTCTGCAGGATAATTTAGTAGAGACAGTACAGATATAATTTTACGACGATTTGAACCAGCGATTAATGCTTGATTTCAATATTTACGAGCTCTATCTTGATACCTCATATTCATATTCGAACCTAGCCAACTCGAATTTGGAAGATATCGATGCCCGACGAGGATCTGTATTGTATTATTGAGACAGCAAGGATTCGTTCATTAATCATTACATTTATAGTGCCAACATTAATATTGTTATTTAATCATTGATTGGTCTGCCGTATGATAATTCTACGAGCGGCAAAGACCGGATGTAAAGATATAATATTCTACGATACGTAATAAGATAAGATATTCGACGCGTCTAGCGGCAAAGCCGATGATTTTATACATATTGATTTTATGATGAAGATAATTATGAAATAATACTGAAAAGTCCTGCACCGACGATTGTTTATAATTGATATTTGAAGCCAGCTGAGCGATATATATATATATATATATATATATGATTTAAGATTTTACTACGCGTGATTTATATAGATATGTTTATTTGAGCAAATGAGCCTATATTTTATGATATGATAAAGATGATGATATTGTGAGTTGATATGATATTTATGAAGTGATATTTTATAATAATATGATATTTATGCAGTGACATCTACGTTCCCTTAAATCATTTAGGTCCTGTTGTTCATCAAATCAATCTCCGTTAAATCATTCACGATATATTGTTGAAATATGTAACTAAAAGTTCAGTACTTCGAATTTACTTTTACAACTTTGACCACCAATGGAAGGCTTTGTAACCCTTTCTTGAGTGTAAAAACCCTCGAATTTTAGGCCACGTTTACTTGAACAATAAAGGTCAGATAAAAATTCTATAATTAGTGTACACACGGCAATAATGTTAAACAACACACTTCAACCTTCACAACTTTGTATATAGCTTATTGTAAATAACGGTTTCGAGTTTTAAACTCTCAACATTCTTTCACTACGCTCGCTTTATTCTCGTTTAGCAAGAGTACATTGCCAGAATTTTAACATCCACATGTCCGACCCTCCATTGTTTAATTTTGAAAATAATAATAATAATAATAATTTAACCCCAACTGAAAATGTAAACATTTTACGCAAATAAATCAAGGTATACTCTTAGCCTACCAACACCTTTATAAATACAACCCAACTTTTAGGTATCGGATAGGATTACTATTGAAATTTCTTTAAATGATTAGCTAATTATGATCATTGAATGATGTCCGTCTGAAACAGCTTTCACTGCTTAATGATGATCGTATGTTAACCATTAATGTTTCTTACCCTTTCTGGGACTCCTTTTACAAGTCCTGTTACTACATCACACGTACGCTGGTCGTATTTCGCCTTCAACTAAAATTTTCCATTCTAATTTCCTTTAATGAGATTAGATCACGATAAATATAGTTGAGAATATTACGATTTTAATTATCGCATCAACATAGGCACATCCTTCCATAGCTAAACTTTTACTAAAACAGAATTTGGCGTAATAATAATAATATTGATAAAAGTTTATCATGTATCTGCACCCCATAGACTCTAATTATTTACATATAATTCTTTCCTTCTTAGATAAAGACAAGTAGCAGCCATGTCCTTTAACCAAGTGACACAACCACCATCATAATTCTGTAGATATAATTATATCATCTCGAACCTCCCTCTACAATTATTTTGAAGGACGACAAGCATTATTAGGTTTCGCACATCTGTTAATGTTACACAGAGCAACGAGAGCAGTGTTTCATCAAACAGACAAAAAAAAACTAAATTTTGCGAGTTTTCTAACAGTGACTTTATAATGGTTCCCTTATTAATGTAAAATCTACAAGTACAGTCACGATTTACTGACAACATTTGCACTTCCATTTAATTTAATTCTTCTACATATTTCAATTTCAAAAGCTTCAATTTAAATATATAATAGTGCGCAATTTACTTCCATCAATAACTTTCCTCTAATAGTAGTTGCAAAAGCAGATAACAACCGACATAAATTTTTCGGATAATGGATCATACGACATGTTAACTAGCAGTTAAACACAGGAGATCGGTACCCCAAATCATGTAGTACCCCAGTAACATTTCGCAGATTACGTTTAAATGTTTCCTTAAGGTTCATTGCGATTTCTTTTCGGTATTAATTTCGCGATAACAATAAGATTCGTTGGACGCATTCTCCAAAATTCATTTTCCGGTTAGATTTCCCTATACATTTATTGTGCGATTTTGAAAGTTCTTTATATTTATTAAACTTTGTCTAATTTTTTGCATATTAACCCACTTTCCTAGCATTTTTTTTTACAGTCTGATTTCCAGCATTCAATCTAGATTCTTACCCATTTATTTCAATGCAGTTGTGACCTACCCGTACATAAAACTTAATCCTAGTTGCAGAAACATTTTGTTTCCTTATTTACATGAGTTTTCCTTTGAAGAGTTTTAATAATAATAAATAACGATCACCCCATTTTTCTATGAAATATTAAACGTATGTATAATGATTTCGAGGCATTTTAGATAGATTCTTACCTTTCTTGATTGATTGATATAATTATATGACACAGGTACCGCATTCGTTAATTCCCGTTCATTATCTTGCTTTCTATATTTTACGACGATTCTTAGATATAAGATATGTTGATATGAATCATGAATTTTAGTATTTTGAGGAAGACATTTAACGATTTTGAGTTACCCGAATATGACGACATACACAAAATATTCGAATGTGTTTGAGATTAGTAACAATAGTTACACGCGATTTTACAATTATCCGACTACGTGGTATAGTATTGCGATTCGTGTACAATCTTCTTCTTTAATTTAGGCAATCTTGCACACATCAACTTACCCCGTATACAAGTATATACACATTTCTTTCACTCCCCTTAGATATGCACCAACTGGATGATTAGGTCCTTCTGGTACACGTTGATAAGAAAGTTCTTACCCCTTGTTTCCCTTAAAGTTGATTCCCGTTTCATTAATTTTGACCAGAATGTGGCTCCCTATAATTCGAACTGATGTCTATTTTTCGCTTTTCTAGCCCACGTTTCTAACCAATTTGATACAATTTCTAAATTTCGGTCTCCGAAAGTCAAAAAACACTCTTCGACACTAAAATCCGCGATCACGTCTGCTTTCACTAAATTTAAGATTTCTGGTATCGTCAATAACCGTAAATGAAGTTCCCACCCGTCACTTGCCATCTCACTTCTACTCCCTTCACTGTTAGACAACTGATATTTCTGTCACAACAATATTTTTCTGACTCCATGTTTTTTCAATAGGGATGTCCGGCTGTCCTCTGGCCTTCAGAATTTCGTCCAGAGTCACTTGCGCCCGGGTTAACACTGACGTGTGGGCTTCGTCAAATTTGAATCCACCTTTCCTCAGAGCCCTCCCCGCTGCCTTAGCCTCGTGAAGACCTGAGGACATAAATTAATGATTACAATACAGAACAGTGGATACAAAATATATGTTGCATACATTTACAAAGATATGTCTAAACACAAATACGGAAAATGGTGACGGCTTGCATTCGTTCATCAGATAGTTATGCACTTAAAATACCTAAAATATGCACTAAAAAGAGCATAATATGCCCTTTCGAAAACCTTAGTTTCCTGTAAATCGTCGTAGGGAAAGTCAGTACCAAGTATGTCCATTTTTTTTACAACTGTGACCTTAGCATCGCGTTTTTCAGCAACGAATTCAAAATGTAGTAGGCTCGTCCCCAGCACCTTTTAAAGAACTCTGAACATCAGTGTTGCAAACTAACTACAGAGTTTAGTTAATAATTATTACTACTTTGGTAAACTTGATTTTTATATTACCAGTCCAGACTTCGGCCCGTCACGATTCGCCTTTAGCTGTTAAAATCAACACACATGCCAGAACTCGAAACCGTGACCTTCAGCCGATGGCCTACCGCCGCTCGGCCGGCTATTATCATTTATTAGTAGTAGTAGTGACGATACTTAACTAAAGATAGTTTGCAACACTGATGCTCATAGTTTTTCAAAAGGTGCTGGGTACGAGCCTACTACATTTTGAATTCTTTGCTGAAAAACGCAATGCTAAGTTTACAGTCGTAACAAAATTCTGGTATTCATTCACTTTCCCTACGACGAAATGCTTTACTCCAGTAACTGCAAATGCGACAGATTTTCCATCTTCATTTAGCTCAAATGCTGGTTTTAATACTTCTACTCTCAAATACACTTGCAACACTTATTTTGAGCACAGCTGTTGTTTTGCTTTTGTTTTTTTTAAATAAAAGGAAAACTGTACCACTTACAGATCAAGTTTGTTCTTGATTACAACATGATGGCTTAAATTTTCAAACTTGAAACTACTTCTGTTTCCGGCAAGAATGCTTTTGTCCTCCAAAATAACTCTACTTCACTTGATACAATTAGACAATATTTGAGAGACAATCTGACACATCAAACTCAAAGTCACCTGTAGACTGTCCCTGTCTATGTGCAATTTCACATACTTTTCTTTCATCACCATAGTTGAGTAACGAATGCCTTTGTTCAACACTATGTTTAGCACCTAACTGCCGCAGCTCAACGTTAAATCGTTGGCGTATCGTTCCGGAGGTCGTGGGTTGAATCCCAGCGGCCGACCATCCTGAGTTTTTCCAAGGTTTTCCCTCTCACACGAGGCAAATGCCGGGACGGCACCTTTCCCTCTCCTATCTCGACCTGAGCTTTAGATGCATAAATAAAATTGAAACTACGTTTAGGTTATCTAGGGAGAAAAAAAAAAGCGTTTTGGAGGCTTGGTATGTACACAATTACGATTTATTCAATTTGTACATAGAAATTTGAACTTGGCCCCGCTTAGCCCTTCCCGTGGTTCCGCACCTGTCTCTGGATATAAGGAATCTTCACGCATGTTCAGCACATTTCTAACATCTATCATTGTGATGACTGTTTGTAGTGGCTTTGGCTCTAAAATATGCAAGGTATTTATGTAAACGATTCATCTATCAGGGTGTCTACTGGATGCTGATTTTGAAATTCCACGTTTTCCAAGTCGATTTTTCTACTTTTTCCAGATCATTATTTTAAATAATTTTCTTCTTGCAAACAAACAAAAAATCTTTATCAATTCAAATAAGCATACCAAAGGCATATTATTTCTTTAAGTCTTTATAGAACATGAAAAAATAATATTTATGTACGAACTAAAATGTATGTTTTCGAGAGATATCGAACAAGAAATTCAAGTAGAATATTCTCTATCAAAAGGTGGTCGAGAAAATTGTGCAGTAACAAACAAACAGTACAACCTAAATGAATGATTGATAGTTTTAATAGTTTCAACGAAAAATTAGTTGAGATCTATCAGATCCCAAATTTAGGAAATACAATTTACCTTTCTCCATGTAAACTAACCAATACTCTTGTTAAAATAATAACAACAGTTAAAAATGAGAAATTCATATACATGTACAACCCAACTTCGAAACACATTTCACTGCATATTCTTCTTGATGGGGAATGGCCAGTTACTTTATTTACACAAATCCATTTATATCACGTATTATTAATTTATAGTGTTTTTCTTCTTGGAAATAAACGAAGTTTGTTCATTTGAGCAATTACCCGACTAAGTTAAAGTTGCCTAAACGTAATAAATAAAATCAACTCAAATTCAATTAAATGTAAGTCAGGTTTTTAATGTCGTCCTCTTAAGTAGTTGCTTCAATATGAATTGGCTAGGCCTCTCGGAACGGCTCTCGCTCCGTCTTCAGGCCGCCGTAGAAATCTAGGCTAATTTCTATGAATTATGGAGGTTACGAATTATAGAAAAGATTCTATATACAATGTACAGGTAAGCACAGATGTGTTAAAATTTCGAAATGGGTTAATATCGAATAAATAAGTGGAAACCTACGAAAAGAGTGCCGTCAGTAAATTGCCTGGGAGTAGTATTTGCAATATGTCCCATACAACCTAATCTCAAAAAATCCCTACAGACACACTTAAATTACATCTCAACGACGGCCTGAAGATGGAGCGAGAGTCCTTCCGAACCTATCCAATTCATATTGAAGCAACTACTTAAGACGACGACATTAGAAACCTTACTTTAAGGCGAGTAAAAATATCGGTCCTCTGTAGGTTTATTTGAAGGTAATATCAAAACTTAGTTTCACGTCAGACCCAAAGTACATTAACCCATAGAAAATAAAACAAGACATGCGTGATTAGAGGATAAGAGAAAGATGAAATGTGAAAAAAAAAACAAAAAACAGAGCATAATCAGAAATAAGTATGGCTGATAGAAGAAGCTCGGGTACCCTCGGGGTCGTCACACCCGTACTCACAAGAAGTCTGAGTGTCACTGAGGAGCTTCTCACGAAAATTAATTACTGCATGCCTCATTCTTTGACCTTACATTCATAAATTCAATCCAGTTTCTTCGAAACGTTTAGAAAGTGAAAATTTAAGTTAAAAACAATAACTTCAAAAAAAAATCCAGGCTTTTTCCAGGTCTAA
Source organism: Lepisma saccharinum (assembly GCA_022664845.1). Taxonomy (NCBI): domain Eukaryota; kingdom Metazoa; phylum Arthropoda; class Insecta; order Zygentoma; family Lepismatidae; genus Lepisma; species Lepisma saccharinum. Next base: position 48,824 of record JAGDQP010002097.1, read on the forward strand.
AATAAACTTCCAGGCTAATTCCAGGTTTTCAATGTTTTCCAGGTCAGTAGACACCCTGTATCTACAGTCGCACATGTAACATGTATTTCCCCTGAGTGAACTGCAATTAACATCCGAAACAAGCTGGTGAGCTTTAAAGGACAGGACCTACAGTTTTTGGTACAGTGGGCTCCGAACCACTGCGTTCAATGGACCTCGGCGGGATTTGAACCCGTGACCACAAGCACAAAAAGCGAGCGCTCTAACCTCTTGGCCACCCCGAGGTCTAATCCATCAAGATATCTACAAAATTCACAGAAGATAAATTTATGACATTTGTACCCAACTAAAAAAACGAATAATTGGTACCAGGTAGGGAAACCTCGCTTCCGATACGCGAACTCACAAGAACAGAGTCGCCTCGGAATATTTCTTAATATATCGTGATGTAACATTAACATTTGACAAAATCCAACATGCCTCAAATGTATGAGAATATTTTTTCTGTACAATCGGGAAAATAGTAAATGTACCATTCAAATAGCTAAACAATTTCTTCACTTTGATGACCTGCAGACACTTTGTCCGCTCAAAAAACTTTGATGAACTTTATTTTTATATGGGCCAGTTTAGTAACTTTGGACTTCGGCCCGTCACGATTTGCCTTTAGCTGTTAAGTGTTAAAATCCACACCCATGCCCCTGTCGGGACTCGAACCCGGGACCGTTGAGTCGATAGCCTACCGCCGCAGACCGCTCGACCACCCGGCCGGCTTGTCCGCTCAAGCTTCATTACGTGGGAATAGAACCAGAAGAACAACACATACCTTAAACAACGTCGCCATGTTTACTTTAACGCCGTCCTCTAGTGTCCAGGTGCATCCTAGAAGACCTGATAGGGCTTCGACCCTGGCTCAGTTCTTTTAATGTTTCTGTAACATTACCCATGCAGGATTTGAAAAAAAAAAGAAAAAAAACTGGAATTAATAGAACACCTGGGTCCAGGCGGGTTTTAACTAACTCTATGGAATTCGAAAGTTTTTTTCGGGTTTTAGAAATAAAATGTTAATGTAAAATTGTGTACAAACCTCAGTAGCTTAGTCGGAGACGATGTGTCGATTCGGGAGGATTGGAGCTGGTCTGTGTGGCCTCACTACATGGTATGTGTACTGCATTCAAGCTGCTGTGTGGCTCGGAGCCCAAGATAATTAATTGTAGGTCCCGGCATTCCGCCATTCACAGGCGAGATTGAGGAAAATGAGGGAGAACCCATTTGGGATGGCCTCACTAATCGTCCTGAGCAGGGTGTTTTTTTTTTAAAAAAAAAAAATCTGTTAAGGCCTTTAGGCAACTTTGGCTCAGACTGGACGGATGATGGGAGAATAATAGGTGGAATGAAGAAAGTGAGAGAACCCCGAGAAAACATACGCACACGGTATTTGTCCACCCCAAAGCCCCCTTGGCTCGAGTCAGCCTTCCCAGTGTCACTTGGTCGTCCAACACACCAACCACAAGACCACAACAGACGAGGCAGCCAAAGCACTGCTTTTATTTTAATTCCTTGTGATTTCCTGTTTAGCTCTGTTTCTGTGGATAGAAAATCAATATGCTATCTGGTTGAAAATCCACATTATTATTGATAATATTTGTAGGGTCTAGTAACTTTGCACGGAAGTTTAAATGACATACTTCATAATTGTATGAGAAACTTTAATAGTAATTTCATTTATAAGTAATTTGTTAATAGGAAACTATAGAGCATGAAAATCTACAATCTATCTAGCTGGAGAGCTTATTAATTCTAGTCACCTACGAACTCAACAGATGGATTTTTTTTAAAGTAGTTCCTTTTTGAGTACTGACTGAACTCAAATACTTCCTTGTATTTCAGTATTACAAAGGTAAAGTGTTGTAGATTTCAGATGGCCATATTATTCTAGAATGACAATTCTAAAATGCAATAGTTTTTATTATTAAAAACTTCTGTGACCTGCGCTCATTTCAGGAATCAGTTAAGGTTAATGTAAAGCAACGATCTACAGCACTACCTTCGTATATGTCTAATGTATTTTAATCGTTGCACGAAATTTCAATGCTGCTCCTACAAATTCAAGCCTAGAGAGTTCAAACTTTCAGGGAAGAAAATCTATAACCAATTCAAGAGTTCGATTAATGCAGATTTTTATTTTCTTTATTGTTCATTGTTCAAAGAGCTTCATTGATACAGGTTTTGATATTCAACAACAATAATCAAGCGATTTCAACAATGAACTAAAACGAAAATTAAAATCGGTGTTGTTCGAACTCTTGAATTGGTTGTGAACTTTCTTCCCTGAAAGTTAGAACTCTCTAGGCTTGAATTTGTACGAGCAGCATTGAAATTTCGTGCAACGATAAAAATACATTAGACATATACGGAGATAGTGATGCCATCTTCAGTTGGAGATTGTTGCTTTACACTAACCTTAAAAACAAAAAGTAATAAAAAATTAGCAAACCTCCATGGTATCTTTAACGCTGTTGATTACCCCTGCCATCTGCGTAGTGGATTCTTTTTAATTTCTGTTTTCGCCTAGTTCTTCATTTTTATTTTGACCTGTTATGTTTGATAAAAACTGAATATTATATACATGGGCAAACATTTTGTCGTGGATATATTATATTTTTATAGTTAACCATTAATAATACAGTATGTCCATATATTTGAAGGCACTTTCTATTCGTATCAAAATAATAACGAAGATAAATTACGTGAAAGAACTACTAGAAAATTTCACTTCTGAAAGGCACAAGACGAGTAAAACAAGTCAATGGAACGTGTACATTACGATGGCAGGGATGATCAACATCGTTAATGTAAGTAGCACCTGAAGCCGTCGTTCTTTAGCACCTGAAGAAGCTTGATTGAATACAGCGAAATATTGTGACTAAGTTTTTCTTTTTACTTGTCAATCTTCCCAGGCAGTTTTTTTTTATATATATTTAAAAAAATAGCAATTTTGTGAATGCTTAAAAATATTGTTATCAGCTGGTTTACGAATTTTAACATATCTTCTTTTAAACATTCCAATATTCCCCTTATTTCAAAATAAAATATATAAAAATGAAATTTCACATGTCAGACATTAAGAAATGCTATTGTAATAATCTACAGCTTCCATTCATAACAGCTGTACAGAACGTAGATACGGCTAAATACGGCACTTTTTTAAAATATATATATATAAGGTAAATATAAGACAAATGAACGAGAAAAAAGGATAATACTTACAGCTTACTTTCGCATCAGATCGCACACATTCACATGTACATATAAAAAAAGTCACTATATTTCGTGTATTCTCACTTTTTCAAGTAGAGAGGAAGAGAGCGAAGTTCACGTGTTCACAAAGTACAAGTTTGAAGAGACAGTGGCGACACGTAGCGGACAAAACATCAAACCTGGACTGACTGCTGTAGCGCGTAGATATCCGGAACTTGAAATAATAATAACTGTATAGCGTGTAAGTACAAGGTGGGATCGTGGATGGAAATGTGTTGAAAACGCAGAGGAAAAGGGGAGCTTAGAGTTATTGAAGGTTAAGATTGTAGAGAAAGTTTATTAGTTCCGCAATTCTCCTGCCAGGGGGAGCCAATACCAACCGTGCCGTACGGAATTTCTTTCCCCTGTCACTTTTCTTCACCCACCTCGTTGTCTAGTGACATGTAGATGAACCAAAAAGTCTTTTCGCCTCGGGTCTCATGCAGTGTTAGTGGATGTATTGTGTCCGGCCTTGCTTCCTTTTCTTTCTCAGCCTGCCACTTTCTGCCCGTTCTGCTTTTACAATGCAGCTATTAAAAAAAAGGCTTTACTTAGCAGTCAGCAGTGAATGAAAACAACGAAATCCATTTGAAGAAAACGCATAAGTATTATCATCAAGTACAAGGTTGACTTGTGTCAACTAAATGTGTGTGGTTTTCAAAAATTCTATTTTGTTGCGGCAACTGACAGCGACAGGCCTCTCTTCATTGAAGAAATCCAGAGGGACCAAGAGTTTTGGAGTTTCAAAATGTTACCAAAATTAAAAAGGTTTAATATGGAGTGTTTGCTTCCAGAAATAGCAGATCCCAGAATTCCCAGGCGATTGCCTACATACGAACCTGATTTCATTATTGAAGCCCAAAACACAAATGCCAAAAAGAAAATCTAAATTGTACGTAAGTAAGGATTGATAACGTTCAATGCTTTTATAGTGTTGAAGAGTTTTTGCAATCAAAAATTAGCAAAATCAAATCAAACAACTAGACTATAGTCATGGAATAGGCATCCAGATCCAGGGGAAACCACATTATAAAAATGAACACCGATCACTCTTATCTCATGGGTGATGTGGAAATGAGTTAGATGTAGAAAATAAACTCAGGATCGAGGTAATGCTCGCTGTCTTATAACCAAGAGGTCTGGTGTTCGATATTCGGTAGGGACAAAAATGGTTAGGAGCTCGTGTTAAACTGTAGGTCCCGTCCTTAGCAACTCCCTAACAACTATTTGATTCTATGTATATACTGAAATGTGATCGAGCCACAATTTTTTCCCACCTGACATTATACATTATACAGTTTGTTGACTCGGATCATTCAGAAAGGAACTAATGCATCAGCAACAGCATAGAAAATGCGTTGTGGTTGAGGTGTCATTTGGAAGATACTGGCGAGACTGGTTCAAAGCCGCTTAGATCAACTCCCCTCATAGTGATTTTGACCTGACTCGAAACTCAAACAAGATTACTTTCCCAAGTAGCACAACAATGCAAGCTGAACAAATCAAGCTAAAATGGTTGAATCAGCAGTCTAGTTTACAAGAATCAAGGTTGAAATAGCTTTGACAGAACAAAAATGTACTTGTTAGGAAAAATAAAAATGCTGCACTGGGTGGGAATCGATGTGAAGACCAGTGACGCACGAATCCAATGCTGTAGTCACCAGACCACGGAATCACGCGCTAGCTGACTTTCCAAGCGCTATATATGCTTAGTTCATCAGATCGCAAGAGACACCTGTAGTAAAAGCAGTGCCCGATCTAGAAATTTGCCTATGCGGAGCAAAGTAAAATTTTGCCGCTTTTCCACCGCCCTTTTCATTGTTTTTTTTTACCCAAACAACACGACTGGTCGACGCGACGGGCACAACATTGTCTCGCATCACGTAGTGTACTTTTATCATCATCATCTCTGGAGCCTGTCGTGGTATCGCTATTACTAACTGCAGTAAGCCAGTAGCCTATCTGGCTGGCTTGAATCGCGATTTTGAATATTCGAGATGAAGGTAGGTTATGTTGTATAACACAAAAAATGTCTTAGCGCGCCGGTATTAAAATTTTGAACACGTTTAGTAAAATTTCAATTTAATAGGCAATTTTATTTCCTTTTTAGGAGGTTTTTTTTTATTTTTAGCTGTTTGCCGCGAACCTAAACGTGTCGCCCTGGGCGCTTGCCCCCTTCCCCCCTAGATTCGGCACTGAGACAAAGGGTAGGAGTTGGCGAAGATAGCATACGGCAAAACAGTCTTAGCACGTGAAGATACTTCATCGCACTGAAACCACATCAAAAATGTCTTGCAACAAAACAAAATTCAAATCAATTTCAAGTTTGCAAGCTTCCTCGAACAAGCTTATTCCAACAAGCTTGAATTGGGTTTATTGCAACAACCAGAAAACATTGTTTGCAAACATTATTCTTTTGTGTGTTCTAAATGTTTTCAAATTGTAGCTGAAATGTTTCCCAAAAGTTGGGCAACATTTGAGAAACATTTAGAAATCATTTAGAAAAACAAATTCTGATATTCTCCGAGAAATGCCTCGTCCAAACATGGAAACATTTTCAGACAACTCTTTCTCTCTTTGTGTATTTTCAATGTGGGCACTTTTCAGGATAATTATAGTATTTACATAACTTACGTTTAAAATTATAGATAGTCTGAACAGCAGTAGCGTAACTGTTCTTCAGCCATCGCCGTTTAGGGTGAAATAGTAATCTGTATAAAGATAATGTAAACTGTTACATGGCTATTATAATACACACAGAGTAACACATAATCCAAAATTGCATTGCGTTGCATTGATAAATAGATCAAACCCGCCATAGAAAAAAACCATAAAGCTTATCGTAATAAATTGTAGAAAGCGACTAAAGGTTCAGTTACACTAATACATAAAGTATAGGGGTCTAAATACACTAATAAATAAGGTTTCAACCGAGGACAACTAACTCAGGAATAGGCGTCTATAGGCCTATAGTTTGGATAGGGCACGACAGTAACTAACACCGAAGTTCGACGGTTCTTGCAGTCCTTTACATATATATATATATGTAGAGGCCAGCTCAAAACAGCGAATGCCAAGTTGACTGATGAAATAAATAGAAGATGCAGAATGGCGTGGAGTTCGTTTGGAAGACTACACTTTATTTTCAAAAGCAAACTACCAATTTGTCTGAAACGTAAAGTTTATAATCAATGTGTGTTACCTGTGAAGATGTACGGCTGTGAAACTTGGATATTGAATACGCAAACGACTCAAAGACTGAGTCACACAAAGAGCAATGGAGAGATGCATGCTAGGAATAACCAGGAGCGACAGGAAGACAAATGAATGGATTCGCGCACAAACAAAGATAGAGGATATAATCAAGACCGCGAAGAAGCTGAAGTGGAAATGGGCCGGTCACATAGCTAGACGAACAGATGGAAGGTGGACGACAAATGTACTACAGTGGATTCCTAGAGAAAAGAAACGACCGGGACGACGTCCAAATGCAAGATGGGTAGATGAAATCAAGCGTTTTTCAGGAGCTACATGGATGAGGATAGCAGCAGACCGAGATATGTGGAAAGAAAAGGGGGAGACCTTCATCCAGCAGTGGATAGAAAACGGCTGAATATGATATATATATATATATATATTAGAAACATGGTAAAATAAATAAGAAATAGCAAATGCGTATTTAATTTACCAGAAACTAATTTCGCGGATAAGCTTGTGGTATCGTATGTTCGATAGAAAGGAAGTGACGTCAGCAAAGATGATAATTTTCGTCAAACTCACTCACTCTTGCCATAATATTTCAATTTCGTCCTCAAAATAAGGACTTAGCTTCACCGTCATCCTCACTCTCACTTTGCAACTTTGACCTCATCCTCACACTTATATAACAATTTCACCCTCGCGTTGGAAATTTGACCTCACCCTAATGAACACCCAACCTCACGTTGCAACTTTTCCCCTCACCCTCACGTTGTAACATTGGTCTCATCACACTCAAAGAGGTGAAGGTGAGGTCTGTCCTTCCTCGTGAGGTTGAATAACTATGAAATGAAAGACTGGATATTAGTATACATGCCCATTGTAGACTTGTGCTTTTCCGATATGTATTCTTCTATTTCTGAAACTGGACACCTCGGGGTGGCAGAGGGGTAGCCTTTCGAGTCGGTTGGTGCGCTAATCCATTTACTCCAACGTGGGTTCGAATCCCGCCCTGGGAATGGCTGTTTGTGTGTGTTATTTTAACTTAGTTCTAAGGGTATCAGTCTATACAGGTAAATCAAATAATATCAGTGGAAATCAGTGAAGCCCGTTTAGGCAGAAAAAAAAACAACAAATAAAAAGATAGATTAGCGCGCTCACTTTCTGTGCATGTGGTCACGAGTTCAATTTCCGCTGAAGCCCATTGAACGAAGAGGTTTGGAGCAGGGCTTGAAATGGAAATATTCAAGAAAAGGAACTTTTTACCTTTGTTATGCTATTGTCCTTCTCTTGTCTATGATTACCATATTGACGAGACGGAACAGGAAAGTTCCAGATATTCTCGAACTACAACGGCGTTCGGGTCTGCTCCTGTCTATTTCGAGCCCTGGTTCGGAGCCAACTTTACCAAAAACTGGATCAATTGGATCCTGTAGGTCACATTTTTAGAATCTCACAGCCCTTTTAAGACGATAACAATTGAATCCAATTCAGGATCTGAAAAATATGACTTCGTAACACAAATTATTATCATCAGTGTTTTGCCAAAAGCAGCAGGTCTTTCAGCGGACGCAAGCTAAGCCCTCGCTATTCATCCCGATCTTGTGCTTTACTTTTTATCTCAGCATATGATTTATCTTCCTGCTGTCAAGGAGTTTGATTCTTCCTATTTTCTCAAGCATTCTTCAGTATACAATCTCTGCGTAATCAATGTCCTAACCAGTTTCTTCTTTATTGTCTGCAGTACTGTTAATCTCTCGCCTACTCTCTTCAGCACTTACGCATGTACTGTGTCCAGCTATATTTTCCCTTCTTCTCCATGTCCAAATTTCAAAGGCTTCTACTTTTTTCTCTTCCTTCATTCGTAAAATTCATGTTTCTACTCAAAACAACACACTCAATCGCACCACGGTCTAGATAGTACCTACTAACTAGACCGTGGCCGACTACCAGAGCTGAAACGGGTCAGGTTTTGGACCGGTCTGTGACCCGGTTTTAGCTCTGGCCCAAAGGCTATAAATAAAATGTAATTCCATACAATACTTCACACCAGTGCCGTAGTGAGGGTGAGGTGAGTAAGGTACGTGCCTCAGCTGTCGAGGCAGGGGGAGGGAGAAAATCGGGGGCGTCGGAAACTATTTTTTAAAATAAAAAGTTCCAAATGTACAAAGGGCGAAATAAAAATTTGGCAGATTAAAAAACCGTTCTTTTTCTTTTTAACGCACAGACAATTTGAATTTTTATATTTTTTTCGCATAATTTATAAAAAAAAAATGGAAGTGGCATGCGTATTATTACAGATATTTTTTTTTTCAATTCCTATACAATATATTAAAATTAAAGTAAATAAAATTCCAATAAATACATTTTATACATGTCTCGGGCACGGAAATACCTCACAATCGCTGTTTCATACTCAATCTCTTCCTACTCTCTCTCACTCTTTGTTCATGGAGGTTCTTAGTTCAACCAAATTATTACCAATAGAAAACAACTGTCACCAACTTCCGTCCAGAAAAGGCTGAGTACCAGATGTCATAAAGACTAGCTTGAATAGAAGCAGGAAGGAGTCGAGGGACAACAGACGAGCTGAGCTACCTTTGGGTTTTCTTTATCTGCGAAAGTCATAAATCACATTTAACCGCGATTCGTATCGGCCCGGTATCAATTATATATTTAAATATCTTTTTAATGGTAAATAATATGTTGAATTAATGCTATAGATATGATAAAGTAACATGTTATTTATCACGGTACAAAATATCAAATTCATAGCTGTAGTGGATGTAAAGATTAAAGCTAAATAGAATTGTTATGGGATTTTCCATGTAAAATTCAATTGCTTTTTGCGAATAAACATACATGTACGTACATTTGCAATTTATAACGCATGCAACTGAGATTTGGCGAAGTGGATGTATAAGTAGTGTAGAGCGAAGAACAGCAATTCATATGAATATTTGCAAATTAATATATGTTTATTAGTTTTTGTTTCCAAAACTAAATACGCCTTATGGAAATTTAACATTGAATAATGAAAGGATGAGCGGCCTTAAGGCCAGGTTTTATTTTCGCTCTCAAACCGTGAATAAAGGCATTCTCCCACAGACGGCGAGTTGAGGTGCTGGTCGTAGGGGGTAAAATGTGGATTATGGCAACCAAGAAAGATAGATCAAAATTGGTATTGTGGAATTCGGTGTGCAAGGAAAGCGACTTTTTTCTCCCTTGCCCTCAGAGGACAACGCCTGAATTCCACCACCTCTGCTGCTGAAACTTACAACCAACGCCTCCACGAGGCTCTAGTCAACCGAGGATACTCTTCTAACTTTGTAACCAAACAGATCCGCCGTGCATCCTCACATACTCAAAAATCCAACCCACCGGCTCTAATCACCCAGTTCCATCCTAAACAAACCAAGGTCAAACGAGTCCTACACTCTAATTTCCACGTTCTCCAATCTGACCCAGACACAAGATCAATATTCCCCACCAAACCTAGATCAGTTTTTCAACATCCACCTAAGCTTATAAACATCTTGGTCCGTGCGAATCCCTCCTTGCCACCACGTCAAACCGGTGCCCAGAAATGCGGAGACCCAGATGTAAGGTCTGCTCCATTTTCATCACTTCTCCCACAGTCACTATCAATACTGCTAATGGTCAGTACACCCTCAATCCCAAGGGTACATGCCACACCCCTAATGTTATATACATTCCAAGTTCTGTGATGCCTTTTATGTGGGAGAAACAAGTTGTGCTCTTAACATTTGAATTAATAACCATCGTCACTTCAGTACTATCAACAAACCGGATGCCCCAGTTTCCTTGCACACCTAGCCCCACAATACCAATTTTGATCTCTCTCTCCCGGTTGCCATAATCCACATTTTACCGCCTACGACCAGCACCTCAACACGCCGTCTGTAGGAGAATGCCTTTATTCACGGTTTGAGAGCGAAAATAAAACCTGGCATTAACCTTCAATAACTCTAAGCTCCCCTTTTCCTCTGCATTTTCAACACATTACCATCCACGATCCCACCTTGTACAGTTATACGCTATACAGTTATTATTATTTCAAGTTCCGGAAATCTACGCGCTACAGCAGTCAGTTGTTCTCCAGTTTTGATGTTTTGTCCGCTACGTGTCGCCACTGTCTCTTCAAACTTGTACTTTGTGAACACGTGAACTTCGCTCTCTTCCTCTCTACTTGAAAACGTGTGAATACACGAAATATAGTGACTTTTTTATGTGTACATGTGAATGTGTGATCTAATGCGAAAGTAAGCTGTAAGGATTATCCTTTTTTCTCCTTCATTTGTCTTAAATTTACCTTAAATTGCCTTCCCGGCTTTCCTTTGTACTAGTTATATATATATATGAGCTCCTGCGTAGCCGAGTCGGTAGCGAGCGGTCCCGGGTTCGATCCGTGGGGCTAAAGAAAATCGGTGTTGACCCAGCATCGTGAGGACAATTATGGAGCTGCAGTGAATAAAAGACAGTGGCGATCACAGTGAGAGCTTCGGCTCTCCTCTCCCAACCCGTCTGGTCAGCGTGGGAGCAGTAGAGCAACTCCTTCCTCCGGGGAGAGGCCTGATCCACTAGTGGATTGAATATGGCTGTAATTTATTATTATATATATATATATATATATATATATATATATATATAGGGTGGTCCACCTAAAACTAGCACCTCAAATATCTTGGTTCCTATTTCACATAGAGCTTCGAAATAAAAAGTGCAATACTAAGTTGCGTATGGCAAATCCTATTGTAATATTTTCAGTGTCAGTGGCGGACTGGGAATACCCATACTATTGTTCCAGTAACAATTGGCTGCTGTAGCTGCCAAACCGTATGAAATATTACATTATGTTTCCTCTGAAAGTTGTTCCATTTTCCCTTCTTGTTCAAAAGAAGTAAAAAGTTACCCCACTTTATATTGAAAATTTTGAAGTTGACCCCCACGTATGAGTATTTCTGGTCCGCCACTGGCACTGAAAATATTACCATTGGATTTGGCGTATGCAACTTAGTAATGCACTTTTTTATTTCAAAGCTCTATGTGAAATAGGAGCCGAGATATTTGAGGTGCTAGATTTAGGTGGACCACCCTGTATATACATACATACATAAATACATACATACATACATACATACATATATATATATATATATATATATATATATATATATAAGACGGTAAAAAAAGGTAGAAAAAAAAAGGATACTAACGTAGTAGAATGCTGAGATAGGACACTTTAGTGTCCTCAGCGTTCGTGGGGATCGTGAATTTTGCGGATATTGAACTTGCGGTCTGCAACGATGATCCGACTTTGAATATTTTCCCCTTATAATCTTATTTTGTTTTGACAGCCTTTGACTATTTCAAGAAGGTAAATATGGACACGTAATTTCAGTATGACAAACAGCTGCAGACAAATGCACTATACGTAATTATCTATTGTTATTACACGATTTATTTGTATTTCACATTCACATATAATATACCGACGTTCTGCCAACACCCACCACCTCTCTGATGTTATATTTTAAACATAATAATTACTTATGTCCTGAAATGATTGTATGAATACATATAAAAATGATTTATTTTAAAGTAATTTTTTATCTACTTATTCATGCTTTGAGGAATATATAATTACAGACAAAAAAAGTTGTCCAGAACGGGGTTGGAACCCAGGATCTCTCGATTAAAAGCCCCAGCGCTAACATGGCATACTTTCCAAGCTCCTTCTGAAGAAACATGACTGAATGTTCGGTGTTCAAGACAATGACATTCATATACGTTGCAAATATTGTTGTTTTCCTCTCCTTTCTCTTGTTTATTGTACTATGAATGCGAGAACTAAAAATGGTGTCTTCACTTTCATTGCAAGTGTGCTTTTACGTATGGAAACCTAGGTAACAAAACCATCACGTGCTCAGATGTATGCACAGTTTCGAAATACTGTATGATTACGTAGTTCAATGAATGTTACTTTTTTCTACACTTAATAACATTTCAAACACATTTGCACAATTTTTTTCCAATGCGAAGGTTCACCGTACCTTTGGGCGCTCGAACCTGGAATTTTTGGTTTACTGTTTCCGAAGATACCCGAAGCTGGACTTAGAGAATTTTCAGTTCAAAACAGCTTAATCAATGCGGTCAACCTTTTTGGAATAAGGCTGTACATATGGCTCAATAGATGGGGTCCCAAACGTAAAGCTTATTCAATTCGATAACCTATGTAAAAGAAATCAGGTTCCCAAGTTACTGTGGAGCCGATTATGTAAGTAATTACTTTACAGCGCAGTAGTACATTAACTGGTCAATGTGTCCTCATAATATAGGACACGAATAAGATGTACTAAATCCAGGGCTCGAAATGGACGAGAGTAAACCGGAACACTGTTCCGGTTCGTGAATATCTGGAACCTTCTTGCTCCGTCTCGTCAGAAATGGCAACGGACCGTTCCGGTTCGTTCAATATTATTTGAGATATTTCTGACTAGAGATGTGTCGTTCGCGAATCAACCATTCTTAAACTATTCTGCCCATTCTTAACAGTTTGAACTAGTTCACTGTTTTTGCACTGAAAGGTTTAGCCATAAACTACTTCTAAACAAGAAAATGGCTTTCTATCTCGCATATACCACAACAGCTATTGCACATAAATAAGAAAATCTGAGTATAGTTCAAACAAGCGCCCGATACTTTGTGGATATTGCAGATGTGGAAAAGCAAGGATGAGTAGTAGATGAAATCAAGAGCACTTTGATGACAACAAATGCGTGGAACCCGCGAAAAGGCAATCACAGTTGACTCTCATTTCCTTCTCCATTCCACTCCATGTGTGCAAGTCCGTTATTTCTCTCTTCCACATTAACATTTCTCTTCCCATTACCCAATAGTATACTTTGCTTGTTAGTAAGTACGGAAGTTAGAGACAAGTACGGAACGCTGAAACTGCAACCAGCATCCTTCTGTAGTGTTTCCTTTCTCCTTGAATTCTCTTTTTTTAGTGCTTTTCTGACGTCTTTTCTTGTTTGCCTTGATTAACTTTTTTTTGTCACTCAAATAATAAATCCATACTTGATCATATGTAAATACCAAAAGATAAATACTTATTTTCACAATATGAATGATGATGGTAACATCTTTCACTTGCACAATAGAGCTTTTTTAAATAAGTGTTAAGACAAAGAGCCGGGTTATCCCATAAATAATGTCGTATGTGCGATGATCGCTGCAATGACGCCATCTCCTGCGCGAATAGTGAAGTAGACGGCATGTGCCACAGCTAAGTCATATAGGGCACCTGGTTGTGCAACAGTATGTAGGAGAACGGTCTACTCCATGTTTTGGAAGTGTGGCTTGTGTTTGATCATGGACTCCTTGTCAAAGAACCACACACGTCATGATATGCTGTATGCATTTTACCAGGGACATCCAGCCAGCGCAGCAGCACGAAACATCAATGCCGTACATGGTCAGAGTGCTGTGGATGCGCGAAAGTGCCAGAGGTGCTTCCAGAGGTATCGGTCCACAGACACCAGCCTCATCGATAAGCCAAGAGAAGGGAGGCCTATGCGGGTGGACAAAGATGCCCTGCGAGGAGCGGTGTAGACAAATCCAATGCAAACAGTTGAACTAGCCAGCGAACTCCATGTCACCCATTCGACCGTTCATCGTCACCTGCAGGACCTTAGATTCGTGTCGAAATTCGGAACATGTGTACCCCATACGTTAATGCCACAACAGAAGCAGTAGTAAGTTGACATCTACAGTTCCCTGCTCACCTATCACAGACGTGAGTCATTTCTGGACAGAATAGTGACAAGGGATGAAAAGTGGGTCATCTACCATAACATTACACGCAAACGGCAATGGGTTGGTGCAGGAACTCTGCCAAAACAGGATCTCCACCCCTGCAAAGTGATGTTGAGTGTTTGGTGGGATATCTGTGGAATAATCCATTTTGAGCTCTGGTCACGTAACCAGACCATCAACGCAGTTGTCTACTATCAGCAGCTTGAACGCTACGGACTAAACGTCCTGCTCTGGTTAATCGCAAGGGTGTGCTCATCCACACACGGCAAGAAGGATGTGAGGAATGTGGCTGAAACTTCCCTACCCGGCGTTTTCACCAGATCTTGCAGCAACAGACTACTGTCTTTTTCGCAGTCTGCAAAACTACCTCTCCGGTAAAACATTGCTAAATGAGGATGACGTGCGACGAACAGTGATCCAGTTCTTTGCCTCCAAAACCGGTGACTTCTTTCAGCGGGAGATTCAACAACTGGTTGACAGGTGGGAGTGTTGGAGACTATTTTCCCGACTAACGGTAGTGTTCAGGTAAGTTATCGTTCTTTTCCTCACGGTGCAAAAATACGACATTACGTATGGGATAAGCTGACATGATGTATATTTAATCTCGGATTCATAAAACATGGCCGATAGAAAACTTTTCAACGTCACAATCTGCTAATACTGACAAGTGAGCTAATATTACACGTGGAAAGCACATGCATGGAATATTTATTTTAAATCTCCATCGTATGGAGATTTCATTTTGTTATGTTGTGCTACATATCGTACTTAGAAAGTGTATCAATTGGCCAATTTTTGAACCTAAGTATGCAGTTAATTTAATATTTTCCCACTGATCGACATTCACAATTTCTGCCTGTTTAAATTTTAGAAAGGTCGACAGAAAGGTCATATCTAATATCTTTTGTCATTTGATGTTTACGTAAATATTTTAACTATTATTAATCGTAATACAGCGCATTATTTCACCACTTGTTAGTCTCGTTGCTCTAATGAGGGGGTCGTTCAAGTATTACTTCAGCACATTTTTATTAGTTTTAGACCCCTCTCCTCTTGGAAGTGAAATTGAGCACATGTCCTATCTCTAACACGTGTAAGATCAGCAAGAATAAACAAACCTTGAACTCGGTACTAAGATAATACTGAATCACCCCTAATCATACACAGAAAACACCACCATATTAACGAAAGCCAAGCGTTCCGTTTCGTGAAAATTTCCATTTCGAGCCCTGACTAAATCCACGAACAAAAAAAAAATGTTACTTTCGGTTCTCCAAGCATCCGCCAACTACTGTGCCGTATGTCCGTTCTCTACTACTAATTCCCTCGCGAATCATTGACACAAACACTTCTAAAAATACAATCAATATTCCAAAAGTGTTACAAAAAGCCACGTGTCATTATTATTTTGTTAAACACGCACTCGATTAGTACCTAACAAACATGGTGGCATGCGGAGAAAAGTCTAGTGCATCACTTCGTATTATGATAAAATATCGTGAACTCAATGTTTTAAGTTGGAGACGGGTTAGAAGTACGGTAATTGCCTTTTTTAATACGCGATGCACATTATCTTTTAACATTCACGTCATGAGCTCTGCCTGAACGCCGAAGCTAATAAATAGTCCCACGTACTTTTTAACTTTTGATCTCTCTTGATTCTTTCATTACTCTAAACTTCCGTTACATTTTACGTTTCAACACTCCCACACATCTGGGGAAAATATATTTACAAGAATACAGTAGCTCGCTGGTCGTGAAGTTATCCTGACGTTTTTCAACCTAGAGTTCCAAATGAACTAGGCTCGACCAGCGATGCCAACTTAGTGCTTTTGTCGCTAGATCTATCGCCTTTTGAAGGATTTTAGCGACACATTTTTCGATTTAGCGCCTTTTGAACCTAGCTAGAATTTAACCTTATTTCTGAATATTCTTCATTTTTTTTTTTCAGAATATAGAAAGGCTCCTTTTGCTTTGTTTGTCTTCGAAAAAATACTAAACCTATTTTTAAAAAAAACTGTTGCAAGCTCTTTTGCCTTCTTGAAACAGTGACTGAAGTTGGGTATACTGCTCCCTCCAGTAATTTGTCCTTGCCTCTGCATCTAGCGGTACCTCGTTTCAGCGATGAACATACTACGGAAAGAAAAGATGAAGGGACAGAAACTCCGAGATCACGGAAATGTTAACATATGGGGAAGATTAGAGTAACAATGCAACCAAATGTGGGAGGTACACGGCGAATCTCTTTCCCGTTTCTTAACCGCGTATAAAATTGATCACTATGTTTCCTCCTCACTGTATTTTTAACAGAGAAAGTACAGAGAAGAGAATTCAGCTCTCAATACTCATTCGGTCTCGGATCGAGTCTGAGAGATACAGTGGCGGTAAGTTTCACATTTCACGAAAACTCGTCTGGAATAATGAATCTATAAAACAAGTTTGCTTTGGCTCATGTCAATTTATGTTTCCTTCCTTTCTTTTTTCAGCTGAAGGTCAAGAGGGACTTTTCCTATGTTTGTCTTCCTCTCATTTGGCTCCCGTAAAACGTTGAAAATATTGAAATCAAATAATTGAAAATCATTTTAATCTTTTGAAGTATTTTTAAACATTTGCGAAAGAATAATTAAATCTTCATTGATAAAGAGGCATTCTAGTTTCAAATAAAACATAGTACTAATGTTCTTCATTTCATTTTATTCAATTTTTAAAATGTTCTTCATTTCATTTTATTCTATTTTAAAGGCCATTAAGATTGTTTAGCGCCTTTTTTACTGCGATCTAGCGACATTTTATATCTAAGAGTTGGTAACGCTGAACTCGACCCCAGCACCTTTTGAAGACTTCTCACCATCAGTGTTGCAAACTATTTTCAATTATTATTATTGAATTGTTATTGTACTATTTCAACTATGAATTGTTTTAGTACTAGTATTATTTGTACCACTAATAGTAATACTAGTTCTACTACTATCATTATTAAGAGTATTAGTATTATCACTAATAGTAGTATTATTGTTAATATTAATAGTATTAAAACATGTGTTAGTATTATTATTACTAGTAATACTATTACTATTAATGTAAGTACTACTACTGTTACTATTAGTAGTGTTAGTAGTATTACTAATACTAGTAGCACTATTGGTAATACTAATAGTATTGTTACTCGTACTACTACTATTATTATTAAGAGTATTTAATCTACTTTCTAGAATAGTAGTGTTGCAAACTACTTTCAATTATTATTATTAAGAGTGGAAGTAGTACAATGGTACTAGTAGTAGTAGTACAACTAGTAGTATTGATACAAGTAATAGCAATATTAATACTAATAACATTAGTACTATTAATATTATTAATCGTAGTATTATTAGTGCTACGAATAGTATAATTTTTACTATGGTTAATATCATCACTATTACTAGTAGTAGTAGTAGTACTAGTACTAGTATTTTACTAGTACTATTATTATTAACCGTACTACTACTATTAGCATTATAATTAGTTACACGTACTACTAATATTAATAGTACTAGTAGCACTATTAATACTAATACAACTAGTAATAATACCATTATTATCAATTACTAGTAGCAGTATTACCAATAATATTATTAGTACTACTACTACCCGGTCTCAGAGCTCTCCAAATACCACAAATAATGTTTTACAAAAGAATCATTTCGCCTAATTTTAGGATGGAATACCATGATTAGAAAAGACTAGTTGAGAGCATAGTTAATAGTCCAATCTATTGAAATTTCATATCATTAATTGTTGGTAACGGTTATTGGCCAATAACCGTTACCAACAATGAATACTTTCAAATATCCTGTCCGTAATACGACTTTACTAACTAAATTTTTCATATTCACTAATGTTTCCTTACTTGGTCAGCACTCATTTCCAAACCACCTTGCGGTAGAGTCCATGGTTCGCTTTTTTTGTTTGTGGTATCCCCAGTAGGCCTAGTCCACTGTTTAACGACTGAATAACCAAATTTGCCTCAGTCCGTCAATCAAATGGGTTATCTTTCGTCGTTCATCACCATTTCACACGAAGGGAATGATTAAATACCGACAGTCATCGTCTTTTTTGTAACTTTACAGCGTCCGTTACCATGTTACGATTGCTCTGAACGTTCAGCAGAACTTGTATGACAAGTCGTCATCATATTACAATCATGCAGTAGTAGATGTACTCACTTTCTCCATCAAACCAACACGAAAGGAATTTTTTAACCCAGTAAGAATCAATTGGTATTGTTGTATTTCATGCAACATTTGTTTATTTATTTATTTCGTCTTATTTATTATGGCGGAGTTAAGGTCACACAACTTTCTCTTCTATAAATATACATAGCACACGCTCTGTTTTAGTACAAATAATATAATCATAACAAATAGCAGAAGCAATAAACCTAAGTATCTACCATTTCAGAGTAGTACAAGTCGTTTACTTCAGTAAAGTCACATTTCTTAATAGTCTCATTTAATTCTACGAAATGTTTGTAGAATAACGACTTTTCATAGTCTTTCTCGGGAATGGGATCATCATTGTCTATTGCACTGACAATATTGGAAGGAAAGAGGTTCTTACTAACTAAAACATGTTTCAGTGACTCTAACTTGTTCTTTACACGCGCACATGTGAACTCACTTTTCAAGATAGTGATAGCACATTTGAAAATCTGTGCCATTAACTTCAGATTTCGCGAATCAATCATAAGTGCAACAACTTCAATGGCGAAACGTTTTTTTTTATTTTACCACGTGTAGTTTGTGCGTCCCTAGCAACAATGTGTACAAAGTGAGACACACATCTGTTTACGAATTCAATTTTACTCGTTTGCTGGTGATTTTCATCCTTAAGTACCATTTCATAGGTTACATTTATATAATGCTGCAGGGTCATGCAGTTTAAGCCCCGCAATATTGCACACAATATCCTCCGACTAACATCACATACCACCCTCGTAATTAGTGGCCACTTGCTGGTGTGAGTTGAGAAAAATGCTCTGAAAGACGTGATTAACCATGAAATACTTGCTGTGTCATGACGCGCAGACAGCATTTCTACTACTGGTAACAATTTATCACCAACGGATACAACTCCCGCATAATATAATACACGTTTATCATCGGTACGATTACGAACCACCGAGCCTGTAGCGTCAAAGTACATAACGGTTTCCATGGCATTATCATAGTACATATTTAATACAGTCGCCTGGCTATGACTGTACAAATGAACGTGGAAAGGTACAACAAGTGATTGTATATATTGACCGTCAGTGTTTTGGGACTTTTCCATTAACGTCAGCATCTCGTGTTGAAGTCTCAAATCGGAAAAGTCATCTGTGTGAAGATCGTAACTCGACTTTTGTTCCGATCCAATTTTGCGATACATTGCCTCGGATTTTATTCCCTGTTTTAACAATGTCGGGATCAGCACTTAATATTTCTTCAACACGATACTGCAACGGTTTTACTTTCTCCAGCTTTTGACGCAGTTTCTCTTGTTCGCTTCCGCGTACCTGTGCAATTTTCTTACCTTCGTGTCTTATTTCACCTATTCCTGACATGTGAAATAATGCGGTTTTTCCCGGTGTAGGTTTTTCATTTAAGTGAATATTGTACTTTAGGTAAGTTCCAAAAGCCTAGTATCCCTTTATTACAAAATACTTGGACGTTTTTCTCCTATTAAAATATTTGTCCCTAACATTGAAAATCCATCGTTTTTCAAGTGTTGCAAACTTCTCCCGCATTACGTTTGTCCATACGTCACTTATTAATGTACATGTTTTGACATCGTAAATATTACACCACTCGTCATATGTAAGTTGAAATGTTCCCTTAAAACTACCATCATTTACAGTCCCCTTCCCATTATCTTGTATAAACTCACTACTGGACTCGGATTCTCAATGAATGGAATTATTACTAAATTCAAATTCACCGTCAATGTGTTCTCCATGGTTTCTAATGAAGATTGCGAACAGCCGTCTTCCTTCATTCCACCTGAATGACTAATTTACCATCATGTTCTTCTTCGTGACTGGATTTTTGTCAAATAATGAGTCATCAGACAAATCATTATTTGACAATTTCTTTTCACCACTAATCTCACTTTCATAGTCACTGTCATTGTATCCTCTTCTAATGCGGATTCCAACAAGTCCTTAATCCCGCCTCTATTACGTAGCCACAGCAACGTGCGATTCTTTCTGTTTTCCTGAAAGAAATGAAAGCGTGGCATCAGCAAAAACAGATTCTGCCCTACGGTTATTAACGGTTACATCAGATACACTACTTACCTTTCTACTGAGAAATTGAATAAACTCATGAATCTTTTTACTGTCGAACACAGATGGTCTTCCTTTTTTCTGAGATTTGAATTTCTGCATGACTGATGTATAATACCTGTCAATGGTATTATTCACAGACAGACAGCAACACTGAACAGTATTTCTACTGCAACAACCAACTGATTTCCTTCCAAAAAGGTTGTTGTTCAATGACAAGTTGTCCATCTGATAACTGTCTTTCGACAACCATCAACTTCTGAATAAAATTTCGCTTATTCGATGTTAGCAGGAACACCGCCTGTAGTTAAGAAAATCAAGTATCAATGAAAGTATTGTACAGGGTGTGTATTTATATTCGTTCACATTTGATGTGCTTTACAGACTATACGGGTTCCAACGTCCGCAATTATCTAATTTAACAATGAATATTATTAAAAAGAACATAAAATTAAAGTAAACTACGGTGGAAGTGTTTAGTGTTCCTCAATGGATCTGAAATGTTAACGCTAGCATAATTGTTATGTTCTCAGACTGTTGTGGAAACAAATATTACCAAACCAAGGATGAAACTGCACCCTCGTACCACCTGAAATTGGTCTGTCCAATATAAAATCCAACCTAATGTCAAGGGTAGGTAGGCAGGAAATAGGGGAAAATGTTGTATTTTGATGTTCAATATTCAGTTTATCTATAAAAGGGAATTATTTTGTATTTTGCAAGTATTAAGGAAAGAAATATTCAGTCATGCCTAAGATACGTCAAATTGAATTAGCGAGAGTGATGATACACGAAAGATCTCAACCTTCAAATATTTTATAAGATGAAATAACAACATTCAACCAGGTGTGGTATGTAATAGAAGTAGTTACTGAAGGACAAGATGGTACCAACAGGAAATGACGTAAATTATGCACTACGCCGTGGACTCTTCGAGCGCGTCTGGACAGCTGATGGTACTGTGCTAGCATTGACAAATAGTGGTGTAGTGAGGCTTACCAGTCTTGACGATGTAAGAAACCATGGTAAGTGAAACTGTAATGTGAGACTTCACACGAAATTCGTATGTTTTTGAATCAATCAACACTTGAAACTCAATATTCCTAATTGTGGAAATCTCTCTTTTTTTTTTTCATTTGTTTAGTAACTTTCATTGTATTATTGGTATTCATTTACGTGTTTTAAATTTCTCTATTTTTTTTCATCTCTAACATGACAAGATTCTATGAAAATCAGGACTTAACCTTAATTTTTTATTATGTATCATACTCTAAGTACTTTCAATTTCAGACACTCAATTTACATGTATTTTGTAAAATTTATGATGGCCTCCCATATGTACGTTCCCTGAATTATAACTGTAACTCATTTGGACATCCCTCTCAGAGTGATGGGTGAAGAAGAGACCGGCAGACATCCCTCTTCATCCCGCATGCTCGTCTCTTCCCCCTCACATCCCTCTCCGCGAACTACAACTTCTCAAGATCCCAACGGGGGGGGGGGGGGGGTGAAAAACAGCACAATCGCTGCTTCTGAGGTCAACGACCAACCAGCCATCCTGAGTGACACAAATAGAAGATTTCTTAAGAATTTACACCCTTGTTTGGAAGACGGAAAGATAATAGACACAGCTAATAATATTGCTGTAGGGCACTTGAATATTCACAGTTTACGCCATAAAATTGATGAGGTTGCCACTTCAAATTTAGTTCAATGTACTTGCCTGGCTATAACGGAAACATGGACTGATATATCAATTCCGGACGAACATGTTAAATTAAATGGTTTCAAGATGTTCAGATTAGACCGTGATTTCTCTAAGAGGGGAGGGGGAGTCATTCTCTATATTAAGGATAATTTAATTAGCAACCTAGTATTTAGTATAAGCAATATCGACATTGAAGGATTGTGGGTAAATGTACGTATTTGTAATAATACAAAGCCTATAATAATTGGTTGCGTTTACCGAAGACCAAAGTCTACGGCGGAGTTTGACAAAGCATTAGGATATATACTTCAGTCGCTTCCGAGTAGCTACTGCTCAATTTTAGTTGGAGACGTTAACTATAATTCCGTCAACCCCTCTATTAGAGATACAAATTTTTTCGATCTAATGGAGTCCTTGGGTTACAAGCAACTTGTTATCATGCCAACCAGAATAACTGATACTACAGAAAGTTTAATTGACCATATATATACAAACAATGACTCTTTGCACACAAAAACAACCACTGTTATGCATGATTTGAGTGATCATTTTTTCACATACACTACATTGAATGCTACACCAAATAAAGCACCACGAGTTCTCGTAACAAAGCGCACATTTAAGCATTTTAATGAAGAAAAATTTGTAGAATACTGTTCGTATCTTCCTTTTTACAAATCAAATAACATATCGGACATTAATAAAAAGGTTGTCTTCCTCACAAGCTTGATTTGTGATGCTCTTGATATCTTTGCTCCAACAAAAACTTTTCGAATACGTCCGAGCAGAAGACCTTGGATTAACAACTACTTACTCAAACTTATTTCCTTCAAAAACAGAATATTTAAACAGGCCAAGACTACGGGTGAATGCTCATGGGATCAATACAAAATGATTCGAAACTGGGTGACAAAAGAAATAAAGCAAGCAAAAAGGACGTATATTTTGAACCAAATTTATTCTGGTCAGTATACTACCAACAACCAACATCGGCTCTTTGACTTTCTCACGGGGCGCGAGAAAAAGAGTACTGATATCCCGTCAATAGAAGTAAATAATGAAATAATAACAAATAAGGAGGAAATTGTGAATTTCATTAATTCTTACTTTGCTAATATAGGGACCAACATATGTAATGAATTAAATGGAAATCGGATGCGCAACAATAACACCACGTTCAATGACTCGGCAATTATGTATAATGACTCCCCCCGGACACAGCGATTTCAATTTAAACCTGTCTCCACTAACACTATTTTTAAAGTACTCACAGGACTTGATGTTAAAAAAGGCTGTGGAATTGATGGTATTAATAATCGTGTATTACGACTTCTTGCACCGTGGATATCAGAACCACTAACGGACATAATAAATCATTCTCTTCAGTTTGGTATAGTTCCTGACGCTTGGAAACATGCGGTGGTCACTCCCATATTCAAAGGAGGATCGCACACTAGTATAAACAACTATAGGCCTATTTCTATAACACCAGCTCTTAGTAGAGGCCTTGAGAATGTGGTCGATAGTCGGTTAGAAGAACATATAGAATGTAGAATGTAACAATCTCATAACCGAGAAACAGTATGGTTTTCACAGGAACCGATCCACCGAACTATTGCTACTAGAATAATCACGAAGTGGAAACATACTAGACGTTAAAGGAAAAAAAACTACATTGGTTTAATTTCCTTAGATATCAGCAAAGCATTTGATACCGTGCAACCTCATTTATTGTTGAAAAAATTCTATGGCCAGTTCAATTTATCTAAAATAGCATGTAAATAAATGGTTTCAAAGTTACCTACATAATAGAGTAATAAGTATGAAACTTGGTAATACTATTTCCAAATGTGCCGATATTCAAACTGGGGTACCACAGGGATCAATCCTTGGACCTAAACTGTTCAACTTATTCATTAATGATCTTGCACTATCTGTGAAAAATATGGAGGTTTACTTGTATGCTGATGATTGTCTCTTATTTTGCTACTCTAATTCTTTAGATCAATTAGCTCACAATATTGAAATCAACATTCCCTGCGTGCTTAACTGGTACAACGCAAATAATCTAAAAGTGAACACAGCAAAAACACAAGTATTAATCTTATCAGCAGACAACTGCACACGTTCCGTAATTGACAGAGAACTTCAGATAGGAAACAATAAGATATCTACAAGTGCTACATTGAAATATCTTGGCATACCTCTTGATTCGAAACTATCGCTTACGCAACATGTTAAAAAGATATGCTCCAATGCTGTGCCGAAAATCAAGATTCTTCAGTACATAAGCAATTATCTACGTATCACTCACAGAGTAAAGTACTACACTTCGTATATTAGACCTATTCTTGAGCACTATGGTGTGGTTCTGTACGGAATCAGCCAAATCAACATAAAAAATACTGAAAGAATGCAGAAATGGGCTATTCGGATAATGCGAAAAGCTCCGCTCTCACTCTCGACCTCCAAATGTAACGAATCAGTGTTGTTGCCTACCCTTGAATCCAGAAGGAAATACCTTTTCTTGGTGCAAGTGCACAAAGCTATTTATTCGGCACACCACCGAACACTAAGTGAATTCATCCGACAATAAGTTTTATAGTAATTTGCGGTCTAACAAATCTAACAATGTTCACATTCCGAAGTGTAATAAGACAAATTATGGCATGAAATCATTTTCTTATTTGACGAGCAAAGTTTGGAACCAACTTCCAATTGGATTGAAAAAAGAGGGAAATCTAAATATTTTCAAAAGGAAAATCAGGGACGTAATATATGACTACTGAACAGTGCGCACGTTAGGCCATCATTCACTTACATAATCACTCATTGTATATAATCGGCCATTTCAACCTTGTAATCTTTCAACCATTCACTATTTACCCAAATGTATTTTTTGTTTCTTTTATCATGATTTTGTGTGTGTGTTTTTTGTTTTCCCATCATTGTGTTATACACTAACTACATATCATAAGCAGGGACATGTATATGGTACTGATTTTGTAACTTTTCTATATCTTTTTATGCTTTGGAATATTATTTGTCTTATGTATGTTTTTTTTTTCTGTTACTGTAGGGCAACAAGCTCTTCTATATGTAACCATTATTTATGTTAAAAGAATTGTATAGCTTAATGCAACCCTACACTAAACAATAAATAATAATAATAATAATGTTGTCGTGGAGTTAAGTTCGTGTTGTAAGTGTTCGTTACCTCTCGCTGTCTAATTTTTACACTTTTAGCACAATTAGAGAAGAAACATCGTTCAGTTATAACATATGTGCTCACTAATATCCATGTGTGTAAATAGTACTTGTAATAGACTGTACTATAGAGTGTATTACAAGTTGTGTGCGTCAAGTTCTTATAATGGCAATCTTCATAGAGTGTTGTGTTCATAAATACTGGAATATCGGTGGATATAATTGTTCGTATTTATCACACAGTTATTAGAGGGAATCACCAAAATGCTGCGTACTGAAGGTCGCTACCAATAGTAGTGGTGGTGGCAAAGGGTTTGCACTAGGGCAAAATCCCGGGGTGGGCAAAATCAATGTTTTCATGCCGGAAGTTCACCA
Source organism: Lepisma saccharinum (assembly GCA_022664845.1). NCBI lineage: Eukaryota > Metazoa > Arthropoda > Insecta > Zygentoma > Lepismatidae > Lepisma > Lepisma saccharinum. The sequence continues at coordinate 74,734 of JAGDQP010002097.1, forward strand.
TGGGTTTATCCATATAGATGTCGTGAAGATAAGTTCGCTAATATTATTTGCGTTAACTGGTCCTCACTGAATAATTATGCTGCTACCTCAACAGGAATCCACACTCCCTCTGTAACCAGCACTGAGAGTGGTGTTACGCATCGTTCTTAGTTTTACACTAAGTTCTTAGTTCGAAACCAGATCACGACACAGCTGAACATTATAAGAAGACCAGACTTTAATATACTTTTATTCTTCGATTGGACAATTATCTTATGGAACATCCTAGGCGCATAGTCTTAGTTAGTCTTCAGTGACAATGAACAGTATTTAACATCAGTGAAAGTTGATTCTGATTCCGTCTTTGGAACATTCGCCATAAGAACTTTAGAAGTGCTCAAAATCTAAATCCATGATTATGTCACCTATCATCTCAATGCCAGGTTAGTTGTGAGCTTTATGTTTGGATAACTTTTTACAGAATATTTTGATATTCCAGGGAAATTCATTTCACAACAAGACGGAAACACATACGTAGTGGAATACCAAAACGCGAAAGGCGATCCATGTCAGAAAAGTTTCGACGTGACGAGGTTTAAAGTATTTCATAAAGCGAAACAGCAATAAAAGTACTTTATGATAGCACACATATTTTTTGTATATTTTTTCTTTAGCGAATTTTGCTTCCAATATTTGAATTTATACTTGAGGATGCTATTAAAACGACATCACGATTGTAGATGTATGAGGACGCTCATTACGTTTAAGTCTGCTTGTACGGCTCAATAACGATATAACACGATGAACACAGCCAAGTACGTGATTTCCTGAAAGATAGACAACATGTAGTACATAGAAATATTTTCAATTCACTTACCTCCACATATTCAAAGTCAACGCCCCCTCCATAAAAACGGAAGTGGATGAGGAACTCTTTCCCTTTGTGTTGTCGAATTCGAGCGACGCCGCACCGAAGTTTTCATAAATAAAACCAACACCAATAAGCCCACACAGAAGTGTCTTGGATTAATATCGAGGAAATTTGTTCTTCATTAACGGTCAGGAAAAATTCTTCCCGAGTAAAATCAGCAAAAGTTGTAGTCCGCACCTGTTCGATCAAATACGTTAACATAAGTTGGCGTACAGAAGAATGGTAATTTATTGACATTCTAGTTACGTTCACTCTACAACTCTAATATCATTTAACTTTATTGTAGGCAACTAAGATTTTAGAGAGAGAGAAATACGAAGCAGCGACAAGAAAAAGAAAAGAAACATTCATAGTAGGCAGGTAATAGTAAACTCTTCATACGATCTGGATAGATAAAGCTTAACATTGCTACTAGTTTTAGTAGGACAAGGTTAAAAACAGTATATTTGACGCTCGACATCTTATACAGTTTCCTTCCCATGTTCAGTCAACGTCCATTTTTATTTACCAACAACAGTCCAGCCCCATTCGAGGTTTGGATCCACCTACTTAGTAGAGGAGATAGTATGGTCATTGCAAGGAAACATTAACCACGTGCGTTGTCACGTGCAGCCGACAAGATTAATGTGATGACAACGGTAGAACCGCCTCCTGAGAAACACACATTTACGACCTGAGAAACGCATCTACGACAATTCCTCACGGATCTCTTTCTTTGATCTTGTTCCTTTGACGCGAACCTCAATTTACAAGTTTCGCGTGCGTACATCACAACTCGCAAGAGTGTTTTTCATCTTCCCTCTCCCCCCTTCTTTTTTTCTTTGCTTAGTTTCAGATGCTGATCTGCAGTTTTCAACTCGCGATAGAAAGAAGCATATATCTCACGACTTACGTACAACCACTCACGATAATCTTCAACGGCGAAATGGGATAAGCGAATATCATTGAATAAATAATAATAGGAATTTAATAACAGGTTTATATTTTTATAACTTTAGAGTGAATTTAACGAAAAATGCTTACGTAAAATTTCTTCTTTATAGGTGTCACATGCCCAATAGGACTACGATGAATCGATTGTCACTTATTTTATTCATCTTATCAGTCTCCTATATTGCGGCCCTTGTGCTCTTCATATGTTATTTTTGGTACGGTTACTGCAAATCTGTGCAAGAATCTCAAACCCACCTCCCACAGCAAGACAAAGAGTTTATAAAGTTCCAGTAATACAGGAAAATATTTCAGAAGATTTGAAGACAGGGAATAATTATTTCCATAAGGAAATTCGCGATAATTTGACAGCCCTGAAAATACACGATACCAAGTTTTTAATTACGGATAACCAAGACATAGAATTAGTTGAGATTTCAAGGGAAGTATCCCCCAGTGGCAAAGCCAAGACCAACACCAGTCCAGTATCCCATAATTATTCATATGACCTAGGATAATAAGATTAAAGCGAGATTTTTACCTTTTTTTTTACAATTTTGACGACCACACGGGATCCCCTATATTATTCAGAGTTTTCGATAGCTCACGACAACGATAGAAAATGATTTTTATCATGATTTCTGCATATGCAACAAATGCAATGTTTATTAAGCATTCCGAATTTATTCCACCAACGCAAGATGCGAATGATAATCTTGGAGAAAATATTGTTATTCCATCTGCAGGTTTAGTGTTACACGAACATGCTATAGCGGTTCTTAAGCAACACAAAGTGTATATTCCATTTTTGATACATTTAGATATAGCTAACAAACTTGCACCAGATACGCATTGTACTGCATTCAAAGACTTTATGCAACAATGTTCGGCATTTAATGAGATATTTCACAGAGATATTGAATCTTTAATCCCATGTTCATTTAAGGTGTATGGAGATGAGTCTGTGTGTTCACAGCATTGAGGAAAACGTAGTATCTTACCATTTTTGTTAGGACCAGCAACGTTAGGACTCTCATTTTTCAACTTATTTAATATTCGACATCTTAAAACATCGATACGTACTTGAGAAGATAACCAACACGTTTTGAGAGACGAAATTAGATCAATCACACGAAATTTTGATAATCAGGTTCGGCTCGTCAATAATATATTAATTGGAGTGAAACATGCATTAGCTGCAATCCGAAATGAAACACAACGATATTATTGTGCTCTATCAACATTCCAACAAAAGACTTCAGCTTTATTTTTTTCAGTTTTCCACACATCAAGAAATTATGCAATTGGTATCCGATGTTCTCAATAATGAGATGTCTTTTAGAATATTAGAAATTGCCCAGGCACAATATCTTATTCAGAACCATCCAATTTTGAAAACGACAATTTATACCCAGGACACAGCCTTATTTATTCCTTAACGACTCCTACACTTCTACAATACAATTCGAAGGACTCTACGATTGCACTATTATTAGAAATTCCCATAGTCCATCAGTATGACTTAGTACAGGTTTTTCGACTTTTCAATTTAGGCATTATGACCCAGGGAAAACATTTCAAATATACAAAACGGCCCAAGGATTCTATGAACTCAATGAAGATTCATGTTTCCAGAAAAAGCTACTTTTTACGTGTGACAATTTATATACCACTTTAACTTCCAAGTCGAACTGTTTGAACGCTATGTTCAAAAGCACTACAGTTGCTAACTGTCATGCAGCGGTGACAAAGGTAATTCCCCCGTTGGTATATCAATATACACCATCGCGGATTATCAGTAGTAGTGATATAGAAGGTCACATGACGTATCGAAATAAGGAACATAGATTACTTTCAAAAAATTATTCCATCCGACCACGAATACTTCCAAATTTGTACCATACCACGAATATGAAAATATAATTTTTTGAAATTTAGTTTTGAAATCTAAACACACTTTAAATGTTAATATTCATTATCCACCGATCAATATCTCCGAATCCGGTGAAATTCTCACAGCATTACGCAATGATTTGGAATTTTCGGAATTTCAAGCAAAGCTCAATACTTTCGAAAACAATATGTCAGAACACAATTTTCAAGCACATTCTCCACCATTGGATATGGAGAACGGTATTTTAGTAGCATGTCTTGCATTAATTCCGACGATTATTATTGTTTTACTTTATCACTATTGTAAGAAGTTCACCATGGGTTTATCCATATAGATGTCGTCAAGATAAGGTCGCTAATATTATTTGCGTTTAACTGGTCCTCACTGGATAATTATGCTGCTACCTCAACAGGAATTACTGACCGCTTTGTTGGACTGATACTTCAAGCTGAGTACCATTTGGGTGATATTGGTTCGTATGATTGATGTGGCTTATAAATCGCAAGTAGTTGGGAAATCTTTACATATTTTAAAAATAATAATTAAAGAGAAATCGAAACGAAAGCTACTCTAACCTACTGTACATTCATGAAAAATAGAAAACTAAAATTGAATAATGAATATTATTAAAAAATTATTGGGAATATTGTAAATATTTATTATATCGGATCCTGTATATCAATCCTACCAGGTGTATGCATAAGTTTTTGCCGGTTTTTGTGGTAAAGAAAACACGTAATTTTCAAGGGACATTAATTTTGTTTTATTCAAAATATTGGCCATCGGCTTCTACACATTTCGCCCATCTTTCAGGTAATTGATGCATACTATGCCAGAAAAACTGCTTCTCTTTTGCGGCAAACCATTCGTCGAGCCATTTTCCAACGTCTTCGAAATTGCTGAAGTGCTGCTCTGCGAGCGCGTGCCCCATTGATGCGAAGAGGTGATTGTCAGATGGCGCCAGGTCTCGGAAGTACGGCGGGTGCGGAAGGCTGTCACATCCAAGCGATTTCAAGGTGTCTTTCACTGGTTTTGCTGTGTGAGACGGCGTATTGTCGTGCAACACAATCACTTTGCCATGTCTTCGGGCCCATTCCGGTCGTCTTTCGATCAATGCGTGATTTAAATTAATCATTGTTGGCGATAGCGTTGTGCATTAACGGTTTCGCCGGGCTTCAAAAGTTCATAATACACAATACCGCTCTCGTCCCACCAGACACAAAGCATGGTCTTCCTGCCGAAGCGATTTGGCCTTGGTGTTGAAGGACCGGCTTCGCCAGGTGAAAGCCACGATTTTTTCCGCTTCGGGTTTTCAAAATAAATTCATTTTTCGTCACCCGTCACAATTCGATACAAAAAGGATTTTCTTTCGTGGCGTTGAAGCAGCATTTCACAAGTGACTTTGCGATTTTCCATTTGACGTTCATTCAAATCCTGTGGGACCCATTTACCCAGTTAATTGATCTTCCCCATTGCTCGTAAACGTCTGCTGATTGTTTCTTGTGACACATTTAATGCTTTTGTAAATTGCTGTTGAGTTTGAGTTGGGTCATCCTTCAATAACACCTGCAATTGCTCGTTTTCGCAATTTTGTGATCTACCAGAGCGAGCACTGTCTTTCACATTGAAATCACCACTTTTAATTGTCGAAACCATGTCTCACATGTTCTAATCGATGGAGCGTGTTCACCATTTGTTTCTACCAGCACACGATGACTTTCAACAGCCTTTTTCTTTGATTAAATAAAAAAAGCAATGCGTGCCGCAAATGTTCCTTTTCAGGCACAAACTTCGACATGATCACTGAACGATAAAACAAAGACGCTAGTGTTTGGCGGACTCAACTTGTGTGTGTTTGTAGTTTAATGTCAGACGAACAAAATGATATATGTATCAAATGAATACGCTGCGTACTTTTTGCTGGCGCCATCTCTTAGTTAAACCGGAAACTACTTATGCATACACCTGGTACATTTATGAAAATAATTATACTGAAAAATAAAACATAAAATCATTACATGTAAATTATATGCACTTTATACTGAAAACATTATAAGAAAATGTTAACATTAAAATATACTGTAGACTCTAAACTCCTAAATCTACCACGAGTTGAGTCCGCTTGATATCAGATAATATGCATGTAAACATATGCTGACCTTGAGATCAATACACTTGAACCTACAACCTAGTTATATATATTTAAAATTAAAGAAAATAATCTACAGAAAAATTAACGCAAAAAAGAAAATATATCGAATCTCCTATAATGATTCTTATCGCTCTATTCCGTTCCATATGTATAGTATACTCCAATATCCGCTTGAAAACAAACTGTTAATAGTACAGGTCATCCACTAGAAAAGCTGTATCAAAATTTTGACCAAAAAAAATATTCAAAAAAAAAAAAAATACACAAAATGTCTTGTTTACGAAAGATACCGCATATAAAATCGAGAAGTCGTAAACTTTTAACTGTAATGTAACGTATAAAAGCTCAAATGAAAGAGAAAATCTATAAAAAATCGCGTTAAACCAAATGGAAGGAGTTTGCTAGTGTATTGGCTTTGTTCAACGTACTATACACCAAGCCTACCGTGAAATTTTCCCTACTACGGACTGTGCACAACATGAAATCTGGACTGTGTTTATTAACAATCGAAAGGATTATAGAAATTAACGTTTAATGGAAACATTTTATTTGTTACTTCCACTCACTATGTACCTTTATTTGTACTAAATATAAAAACAATGGTGTAAATTCGAAAAGAAGAGAACTTAATTTGCCGCTTTAGCTGGTTGACCTCGGGACGACAATATGTCACGTTATGCGTGGCGAAACGATATTGTGATTAAAAACCAACATGGACGCACAGGGGAAATGATTGGATAGTGCCTTCAATAAGGGCCCAGAAGTTTCCTTTCAAATCTTTTCCATTTGTTGCTTACCTAAATAGTATTTGTTCATCAATTGTAAATTTGAGGTTTCATATTCTAAAGAAAATAAATTTAGATTTTGTGAATTCGAAATTAACACTGATTTACTTCCTCAGGATGCATAAAACTTCATTCCTTCTTACATTTTACACATGCAGGGCAGACTACACAGACGAAGTTGAGTCATACTCTAAGTTAGGACTGTCTAAATTAGCGACATACCCAAATAGTTATTTTCCAAAACCGAATATTCGGTATCACCAGATAAATATATTGATCAATATGGTAATATTTAAATACGGAATTCTTCTTAAACTCTGAATACTATTAACTTGTATTCATGGTAGAGGTGAAACACCGAGCAGCCGTAGCTCAGTGGTAGAGCGTTATCGCAGTATTCTTGAAGTGGTCGGTTCAACCCCAGTGGTCGATTATCCTGACTCGACTGAGGTTATTTTTCAGCCAAAACATGCAAATGCCGGTATATTACATTCAACACAGGCCGAAACCTTCCCGGATCCTTTCCCCTCCCCTATCCCCGGCTGAGCCTTAGATGCCTAAGGGCCTTAAATAAAATTCAATTCAAATTCAGAGGGTGAGTTTCTCCTTACTCGGCTTGATGCGGATATAGGTCATCCTGTGCAAAACTTGACCCGGTCTGAAAACTCAATTACCAGTAGTTTTGCCCTTCTTTATTTTTTTCATTTTTTTCTCTGGTAACTTTATCCTCTGTGTGAAGACAGAGGCTGCCGGGGCCCAAGACTGTTTAGAATTAGCTTCATAGATACGGCTTTAAAAGAAACTAATCATTTATTTATTATTGAATTTTAAATTAATGCAATGCTGAATCTTGTCGGCTGTTTCATACCGAATACTCCGTCCTCCGAAATTGCCTTCAGGGAAAAAAAAAAACTCTTTAATCTTAAATTTCCTATAAGAAAACAAAATAGAAAAATTCTGAACATCTAAAAAGTATAAAATATAAGTTGTAAAAGCTGCTTTTTAATGCAAAATCCACGGATAAGCGTGCCTTAACCTCAGGGGGGGGGGGGAGACCAATCCGCAAGCCTAGAGTACTTGTGCAAGTTTCTTTTTTTTATGGCGAATCGTCCGCCAGCCTTGTTTTCTGGCGGCGAACTGTCCGCTACTCTTGCTTTTCTGGTGGCGAATTGTCCGCTTTTTCATTTTTGGTGGAAAACTGTCCGCGACCCCACCTACCTGACCTGAAGCCGATTTTATCCAATAGCACTGTTCATCTAAAGCAAATTTTTAAAATCGAAATTATTCGCCTTTCTGATGATATGAGTACCAAGGAAATTACTCAGGGTTCCCACTAAGATCGAATTCCCTGACTTTTCCAGGTCACTACTCAGACCCCATTTTGTATATATATATATATCATAGTTCCATGGGAAAATAAAGATACATCAAAATATTTCACTGTAATATTTTCTTAAATTGCTTCATTGTTGGCACGTTAGCCTCCAAGTAATTTCAAAAACGATCTAACATTAAATGCCTGCTCTAGCTAAATGAACTTCAAACAATAAGCTATCAAATTCCCTAACTTTTCCAGGTTTTCAGACATTTCGGTGAAATTCCCTGACTTTTCCAGGACGTTTTAGTGCTAAGCTGGATTCCCTGACTATTCCAGGTTTTCCAGGTGAGTGGGAACCCTGTTACTTTAATTCGTTATTTTAAAAAATAATATATTAGTTCCAACCGTGTGGTTTAAATCAGTAGCCCGGATATTTCAACAAATGGCTCAGCTCGAAAGATTATTATTATTGCCTGTTGTCCTTCAGAAAACAACATCGGCTTGCCGTTGCTTTGTGACTATTTGCTACCGAAAATATATATTTTGCTTGTTTGGGATATCTGTCGAAATAGTGGAATAATTCCGAGATTTTTTTAAAAAAAAAGTTTTTCTTTCGCCTTTATTAGAAATGTGTATGGGTCGAAACCAATATTACTTAGAACAATTAAAGTTGCAAAAAGATTGACCTTTAATACAGTAGTGTCTCCGGTGGATGAGTGGTTAACCCCCCCCCCCCTAACCTTGTAATTCGTTCCCGGTGGGTACACAAGTGGTTCGGATCCCACGTTAAACTGTAGGTCTCGTCCTCAGGACCTTATCATCATCGCATGGAAGGCAATGGGAAACCAACATGAGTTCACCTTGCCCAGGGATCTTCGGGTCATTAATACAGTATTGAGTAAATATAATGTATATCAGAAAATGAGTAAAGGAAATGTATTCTTCGAACAGATTTGCTGAAACACAATTCCGGTGCGTCCGGCCTACTTTAGTTTATTTAAACTGTGTAATGTTTTCTGCTTGTACAAAAATCAGAACAAATAGTTGTTTATTAATACCGTAGATATATGAGAAACGGGAATATGATTCACTTTCAAATTTTCGACGTGAAACTACTACAATTTCATGAAAAATGTATATCAGTAATTATTCTTTTAAATGACAATACATCTTCATAACAAAGAAATAACTTCTTGTTTACAACTCTATGAACATTCATATCAACATTATTATCATCCAACAAGAAGATTAGCTATCAATGCAATAATTCTAGCTACCGGCCTGGTGTAATTGATGAAAATGCAGCCTATTTCGTGGTGTTTCTTAGCAACACTGTTCTCTCTTTTCGGCCGCACCCGCCTCGCTATCGCGCTGATTTGAAACGGCTCATTGACTTCAATGTCTTGCATGGCTTTGAGCAGGCAGCTCTCGCGAAAGTCTCGCCGCATTTCTAGCCGGGAAATGCGAGGGTTTTTTCGTCCGCAGCGAGAGAAACCCGCTCTCGCCTCGCGCTGATGTGGAAAGCCCAATGGCTCGTAATGGATTTCTAAAGAACGCGAGAGTTGTCCGCTTCGCTCTCGCGCGTATGTGAAAGGAATTAGGCTGAAGTATTCAATGGGAATCCAATAGTTTAGTCTGAAACCAGTACATCTACGTCATTGCAATCGGACGTTACTTTCCATTCATAAACGCTGCATTTACCGATTTGTCTACAATAAAACGCACATGGTAGAAACATATATTGTTTTCTTTCACTGTTCTTTTTTTAGTGAAAAGCAGGATTATAGAAAGAGAGAACAAAGGGAAGGTTCTAGATCGCAGGTCCCCTTGTAATAATATTACATATAGATAATAATCTTACACATTCTGATGAATTTCACTTCTTACACATTCTGTCAAGAAAATACCGGGAATTGTACATTTACAAAGCCCACTTAAAGGAAGTGTTGAAATTCTTCCTGTCGCTACGTTAGCACAACTGACCTCTATGCTCACGCGGAGTTTGAGCGCCATCTGTCATTTAGTTTGTTTACAGTGCTCCATTTGTCAGTTCATCTGAAGTGTATGTGTGCGATGTTTACAATGGATAAAAATATCAAACAAAGAATCTGTTTTAAATTTTGCATTGCAAATGGAATTTCGTGTGCCGAAGCGCTGAAAATGTTACATAAGGCTTCTAGTGAATCGACTTTATCAAAAACACGTGCGTATGCATGGTACAGTGCATTCACAAGCGGTCGAGATATGGTGGAAGATTTGCCTCGCTCAGGTCGACCATCAACGTCTTCAACTGAACTTAACATCGCTAAATAAAGGAAATGGTGACTAAAAATCGTCTTTTAAGTCTGAGAGAGATAGCCGCTGAAATTTCTGTCTCACGAATCAATTCATATCATTTTAAACGATTGTTTGGGCATGAAACGCGTTGCCGCTCGACTAGTGCCGAAAGACCTGAATTTTCTGCAAAAACTCGATCGTGTAAGGGTCGCTGAAGACATGCTAGAACGAATCAATTCCGACCCCACATTCATAAAACGCATTGTAACTGGTGATGAGACATGCGTTTACGAGTTTGACATACAAACCAGTCAACAAGCTTCGGAATGGCGCCTTCCAACTGAGCCGTAACCGAAAAAAGCACGTAAAAGTCGATCAAAAGAGGTGAAGGTGATGTTGACTGTTTTTTTCGATTATCGCGGAGTTGTTCACTCGGAATTCTTGCCAGAAGGTGAGACAGTAAATAAAGAATATTATCTGAGCGTTATGCGTTTGAGAGAGCAAATTCGTCGAAACAGACCAGATTTGTGGAAAGAAAACTCATGGATTGTAAACTACGATAACGCAACATCACACAAGGCTATCATTGTGAACGAATTTCTGGCCAAAAACTCAACACATCTTATCGAACAGCTACCGTATTCCCCTGATCTGGCTCCGGCCGACGTTTTTCTCTTTCTAAAATTCAAATTACCACTTCGAGGCACTCGTTTTCAGTCGAAAGCAAACATCAAAGAGAATTCGCAGCGAGTACTGAAGTCGATTCCGGAAAATGCGTTTCAAAAATGTTTTGATGATTAGATTATTCGTTTGCAAAAGTTTTATATTTCAGAAAGGGCCTACTCTGAAGGCGATACAATAAATTTGGATGAGTAATGCATATTTTGTGTTTTATTGACCAATTCCCGGCACTTTCTTGACAGAATGTAGATGCGCTTACTTAGTTTTGTCGATACTTATGATTATTAATGTTAATAGATGTATAATTTTAAACGGCATGAATCACTTACGCAACTGCAAGATTGGGCTCTCTGTGTTCACAAGCTTTGTTTACATTTTACCTCCAAGGTAGCCAAAAGTGTCACTACAGCTATCACTTTAACAATAGAATTGCATATTAAAAGATAAAAGAAAGAAATTAACTATAAAAAATTCTCTCTCTTAATTTTTTGTAGTTATGTATAGCATTTTGATACATTGTTTATGAAGTTAATCAAAGTTACAATTTTATTTTGTTTGCTACTTTTGACATGTAGTACTGTCATAGTGGTGTAGATGCCATGAAGAACGAATGGGCTCTTAGAATAACGTTCCGATGTTTTTCTGTTTAAATAAGGTTTTTTTATTTTAATGTTTTTTGTTATGTGGTAGCAACTTTAATAATTTGAT
>JAGDQP010002097.1:86488-109738 GCA_022664845.1 Lepisma saccharinum
GGGGGGGGGGGGAGATGTTCCACACAATTCATCTCAGAATCACTTAAGATTACCCCGGAATAGCTTCCACTTTAAAGTAATTAACCTTTCAAAGTCTCTCTCCTAAATCCGCTAATGGTTGTTTTATTTCACGTGTATTTTGGTAAGGTGTCTTGGTGGAAGAAACTTTGTTAATTGGTTCTATCTTGTAATGTGTTTTAATTTATCTTACGTGGATTTGTTTTGCTATTTTGGTGTGTTCTTGTATTTTACCAAGGGTCCTTGTTATGAAAGTGCTCTTTTTTTAAAATAATTTGCGACGAAGAATAATGTATTGCAGCTATAATATTGAATTAACTTAAGTTGTAGAAGATGTTATAATTTAACTTAATTCTAGGGTTATAGTTGCAATATATTCTCCGTTGCAAATACTTAAAAAAAAGAGCACTTTCTTGACTTGGACTCTTGGAAGTGGAGGGGGCCAAATATCTAGAACCTTGCCAAGAAGAAATTGCTGACATACATGGATTGCAAAAGTAGAGCATTTCAAACCAGTCCTATAATATTCACTACAAAAGGGACACAAATATTCGACAGCTCCTTTTTCTCTTTTCTCTCTTGAAACCACGCCCTTTCTCTTAACCAACCATGACTTCCCTTCGCCCCGTGAAGTGGTTATCAGTCACTACGCAATAATCATTGCCTTCTTAAAAGGAAATAAACAAAATATTTCCTTCCCTCCACTTTTAAGCATGCTGTGATATACCTAAAACCAAATTTACATTAAAAGATAAGGCATGCATTTTAGATTTTTTTTTTAAAAAAAAATGACGTTAAAAAAAAGGTTCTATTAACTAACTTTAGACAAGAAAACAATAAAAATTGTAGAATAAAACTTTCTCATTAAAACATATGGGTCAACTATGAGATACATTGAATTAAATCTGCTTAATTTATGGGCTTTGGTCATTTTCCGCTCAAGGCGGGATGAGATATGCAGAGGATGGTACAGGTATTGGCCACGGCCTTTCATAATTTACCATCCCGGCATCGCTGTTTCAAAAAGCGTCAGAATAACGGATCAAATGTCATAGATGACCTTCATACATCTCAAGCTCAGGCTGGGATAGGGGAGGGGAAAGGAGTCGCGCAGGGCCTATGTTGAACGACCATTCCAGGAATTTTCGTGGGGTGACAACTAGTCTTTCCTAATCATGGTATGCCATCATAAAATTAGGCGAAATGAATTTTTGGAAAACATCTTTTGTGGTATTTGGAGAGCTCTGAGACCGGGTAGTAGTACTACTAATACTATGCTTGTACTATTTATAATATTACTATTAGTTGTATTAACGCTCATATTGGCATTACTTCCGAAGTTGGTCGTCCGTCTGGTTTTCGACTAAAAGCCTGATGAAAGCTACGAAAATTTAAAAATCATCAAATTTTATGTCCAGTTCACTGACTTTCTGTCTCGTTCGGTTACCGCGCAGGGTGGGGATCTTTATATTTATTATTAATCATTCCTTTCTTGCATCTTTCGCACATTATCATAAATTACTGACCATGGGAACGTGGAGGTTAGGTAATGTTAGGTGCGGTCATGTACCTTTACACTTTTTGTTTTCATATACATCACAGTTCTTTTCCTCGGAACAAAGCTTACCACACTTTATTAATCCATGACTTTCAAACAGTTTCAAAGATTTTCCTCAGCATCACCGTATTGTTTCACAAGCTGTAATACTGTTTACTCACATCCAGGACAAGGTTACTGTACACCTGTAGCAATGTTCACAGTATAAATGCTCGTAACTTTCCTACAATCGAATCATGCGGTAACCTTCCGCCAAGTAGTTCCCTCCGCTTCCCAAATAGTTCCATGTTTATAACCGATTATACAATAAAATAAAATCAACTTTCGTTCTTGTTTATATATTATCATCCACACAAACGAGCAAATTATCCATTTCTTCCCTGTGAATTTTCTAAATTTTATAGAAACGGGCGAACAGATTTGGAAGTTAACCCCTCATATTAGTAGTGCTACTATTGGTAATAGTTTTCATACTAACTCTAGTAAAAATTATACTATTAGTAGTACTAATACTACTGCTACTAATAGTAATAGTACTGTTAGTAGTATTAAAAATATTACTATTGCTTATATCAATGCTAATAGTATTAGTACTATAAGTAGTACTACTACTGCTAATAGTAGTAATAATTATAATAATAACTGAAAGTATTGCAACACTGATGCTGAGAGGTCTTCAAAAGGTGCTGGGGTCGAGCGTAGTTCATTTGGAACTTTAGGATGAAAAACGTCAGAATAACTTCACGACCGTGAAATTTAACATTTTTTGGGGGGTTAACTATAGTAGTGACGCACTAATTTTTAGAAATTTTGAGATAATTATGTGATGTTTGAGAGTATTAGGGAGGTAAAAATTGATGTTGGCAACATTTGAAATGAATAATGATATAGTTTTACTGTGTTTTAGGACGCACTGCATGTTGTGGCGGAAGGAACTATTTTGCGTAGAGTTACAGTTGTTGTCACGTGGAAGGCAGTGTTGAAATGGCGTGTCTTTGTAATGATTTTGACATTTCTTGCGTTATTGTTATTGAATCGTATGGAAATGATGAGGGAAAGTGCATTTTAAAGGTTATTTAGCAGAGTATTTATGTAAGGAAAGGAAAAGGTCTCGAAACAATTGTACATGACTTTCTAATGGAAATTGGGAGAGTTAACACGCCTGTGTGCTGAAGGTAAGTGTGAATATATGTCAAAATATATTTTGTAAAGATACATGACGGCATCTAACTTTACCTAACCTCCACATTCATATGTTCAGTAATGTAAGATAATTTACGAAAAAGGAAGGGTTAAATTCCAAAGTTGGTCGGCCGTTTTTAGTACAATTTAGAAAATTTACAGGGAAGAAATGTTGTTGTGTGGTTAATAGTATATAAAAAAGAGCGAAAGTTGCGTTTATATTATTGTATAATCGGTGATAAACATGGAACTATTTGGGAAGCGGAGAGAACTACTTGGCGGCAGGTTACCGCATTATTGGATTGTAGGAAAGTTACGAGCATTTATATTGTGAACATTGCTACAGGTGTACAGGAACGTTGTCCTGGATTTGAGCTAATAGATAAGCTTGTGAAACAATACGGTGGAAAACCTTTGAAACTGTGTGAAAGTCATGGATGAATAAATCTAACAACAAATTGCAGAAAGTGTCGTAAGCTTTGTTCCGACGAAAACAACTGTGACGTATATGAGAACAAAAAGTGTAAAGATACATGACCGCACCTAACTTTACCTAACCTCCACGTTCCCATGGTCAGTAATTTAAAAGATCTACGAAAATGCAAGTAAGCATTTATTAATAATAAATATGAGCATATGAAAATATATTTTGATAATATACACGACCGCACCACACCTTACCTAACCTCCACGTTCCCATGGTCACTAATTTAAGATAATGTACGAAAAATGTAAGAAAGCAATTATTAATAATAAATGTGAACATTCCCACCCTGATGGATTTTTAAATTTTCGTAGCTTTCATCAGGTTTTTAGTCGAAAACCAGACGGCCAACCAACTTTGGAAGTAATGCCAAAAGGAAAATAAGGAATTATTAATAATAAATGTGGACATATAAAAATACATTTTGTAATGATACATGACCACACCTAACCTCCAAGTTCATATGGTCACTAATCTAAGATAATCTACAGAAAAGTGCAAGAAAACAATTGCGTAAACCGCTCGCCTCCCATGAACACGTAATGTGTGTGTTTTAAGTGATTCTGGTTTGGTTTTAGTAATTTTAAAATTGGTGCGTCACAACTATAGCAATGCCTTTTTTTTTTTTTTTTTTTTTTTACACTGCTATGAGTAAGCGACAGAAAGTGACTATGAAGCTTATTTCGAAAACTCTTTCACTCCTATGTAACACTTCCATAGCTGCACACTTATATTTTGCGTTTCAACATTCCTACACACGTTTGGGGGGGGGGGGGGGGGGACAGCAAAAAGTAAACCCGAACTAGGGAAGTAGCCTTGTACACTATGTACGTGGTGTTAATTTGGAAGTGGGACACTACCACGGCACTACTTACTGTAAGCCCTTAACGTGTATCCCACTGCAACGTTAATATTGTTATTTAAGCCTAGGAGGAAACAGTTATATTAATTTTCCATTTAAAATCTTATATTCACAACACATAAGGTTACGGTAGAAGCATCACAATACCTCACCTTTTTCACTAAGCTTAGAATCAAACCTTCCACAGAACATTTTTTTCTGCTGATTCCACTCACTCTCGCCATGTTGCACCATTACAATTTTTATACGTGGTCATTTTGAGTAGATTGAATGAAAAATAAAGATTTATAATCAGCTTAATCTACTCCTTTCAAATTGAGCCGGCAATTCGTGATTCGTCCTCCTTCGAGTTGGAGTTATTGGACCTTCAACGGTGAAGGTGACTGTGAAAGTGTTAATTTTCCTGCTTCCTGTACAATCCTGTTTTCCTCACAATTAATATTGCTCCGCCATATTCAATCCAATGGTTCAATCTTTTCGGCTGATTGAATTGAAAAAGGTTTTATTTAAACGGGCGAGGTTCTTCCTACTGCTGCTTTACCACATAACCCTTGTCCGAAGAATTTATTGAAAGGGAAAAAAATACATAGTCAAAATACAAATAACGAAAAGTAGCACAAAATCATAGTGAGTATAAGAAGTTAAAAATATATAACAAAAATGTGTCAATTCCAAAACAATAACATTAGATCAGTTCCAAAACAATAACAAGGTAAGGTTAAGTTTTACTTTATCTACACCAAAGGACACCACCCTCTTAACTAATATTATACAATCAACACCAGTCTTTCTTATTAATTAATTGAACTGTTACTTCCATACGCACAAACCGACATGTAACTATCCACAAAATAGTATGATAACCCCACGACAATAATTAACTCGAAAAATAAGCACTCCAGTCCATTCGGATATGATGACACGCGGAGAAATACTAATTGCATAGCGAACATTCCTCATATCCTATTGTAATTTCATTTTCCGAATTTCGTCTTAAATTAGTGACCATTGGAACGTGGAGGTCATGTATCTTTATATTTTTCATTTTCGGAGCCGGTCAATTAGTGCTTGAAAGAAAATTGCACACATCCCCACCTACAGGATTACCAGGTCTGTTTTTTCAAAAGGAGGACAACTTGACTAAAAAACGGAGGACAATTGATAAAAAAAGGAGGACATTTGATATAGACCTATTAGAAGATAATTTCACTTTAATAAATTCTTTACAAGTTAAAAAGCACAAAATAACGGTAATCACACTATCTGTTGCGATTCATTACGGAAATAATTTATACAATCAACACGAATAACAAATAAATTAATAATAGAAACCCAAAATATTATTTATTATTACACATTAATACGAAAAAGTGTTACTTCCAAGTTCCATTTATTCTTTATTTATAAACTTCCTGGTATCCATATTACAAGCAAAATTTATAGCTCAGAAAGTACCAAACTTCAATACCATTGCCAGTTATTAGCTTTTTCATATTTTTTGTTTTAAGAAATTTTTCTCAGTAACTCTGTATTTGAAACCAAATATTTATGGGTCTCGAAACAATTTAGATGTTTGAAATTGTACTTTACCGTGATTAGTCCTTGAACCGACTCTAACGATAGCCTATTTCGTTCGTCTGTCCATTGGGCACTAATTAGTGAAAAACTTTTTCAATGCTTGAGTTGGAACCAGGAATAGCAAAGTAGAACTCACATACCTTGAAAAGTTCACGAAAGTTAGCCCGACTTTTGGAATTTTCAAAAAACTTAACCCATTGCACATCCATTAGTTGGTCAAAGTACTTTGCCCAACCAAAAATATTCTCAGACATTGAAATTCATCAAAGATTTTGCCATCATCAATAGACACACCTTCATCTTCAAATGTATGACTGAGAAAAAAATATGTAGACCGTAAAACATCGTGCTCTTGACTTAAAAAGGAGGACATTTCCATATATTTGAAAAAGGAGGGAGGGCGGGTGGACAAGACGTAAAAAGAAGGACTTGTCCTCCAAAAGGAGGACATCTGGTAACCCTGCCACCTATGGCGGATGCATATATAGTCCCACATATATCTACGTATTTCAGCCTGATAACATTGGATCATGACTCTAAACGTTACTTTAATTTGTTTCAATAGTCCTACACACTTTGGTAACATAACCTTTCTCCTGTAAATTTGACTTCCTTTGGTGTAGATAAAGTAAAACGAACCCCAAAGTAAAAACATGAAGGCACACACGGACACACACTGTACATACAATGAATAAAATAATGTAGAACACATGTATATTTGAAATAAAAAGCATAAAAAGTTGACACAAAGCAAACATATAGACATTATTGTAAAGTAAAAAAGAGAAAGTGATTAGAAATTTAGTTGTTCACATATTATTAGTTGAAAATATATAACAAAAATAAGCCAATTCTAACCCATGAGCTCAGTTGCAAAACAATAGCGTAGGTATATACACTAGCATAAACACTGCACATACAATGAACAAAAGAATATAGAACACAATATTACATTATGTAGATTAGAAATAAAAGTCATGAAAGTGGAGAAAAGAAACAGCTAGATATTATTTACCGGTAAAAAGAACTCGTATGAAATTTACATGTACAAATTACAAACAGTGGTGCGATATTTAGTTGTTCAAATTATACTATGGGTATCATGTGTGAGCTTACCTGCTGCTGGCATAGTATATATGTATTTATTGCTTTCTTAAACACATGAAGTGTTTTAGCTTCTGCTATTTAGGTAAAGCATTCCAGGACTCTGCTACTTTGCTGTTCGTTTATACACACATTATCAGTGGGTTGCAGAGGTAGGAAAAAGGATTTAATCTGGACACACTTTATTAAAGTTAACTCTTCCGAAACAAGCGTAAAGCCAAATGTAGACTGTGTAAAAAGAAAATGGCAGGTCTTGTTGTCCGAACGATAGTACATTTCAAAAATTGTAATTCAAATCATGGCCAGGGTAATGGAGAATTTTTCTTCATTGTTCCCATAGCTGTCTCTCTTATATATACTCAGCCTCCTATCAAATTGAGTACGACAGTGTCCTTGATATTCCTGGGTACTTTGGGAGGTAAAGACAGCGGAGCGTGGGACTGACCGCCCCACCTCACTTCGTGCCATTGTTCGAGAATATGTCGATCGCTACCTCCACATCCCGCATGCGCCGTTCTCGGTGCGTGCGCATTGCACAGAGTATGCCTTTACCTTTTACGTAGTAAATAACTTTGCCACTGAATTTTAATAAACAGCAAATTTCATCAAATTTAGTAAAATAGAACCTACAATTTCTACTAAGTGCTTATGAATAGACCGGAAGCGCGATTAAAACGTTATAGAAGCTACTGCAGATGGAGTACCTATCATAACCCCTACCAATCTTTTATTTTTTAAGAAAATGTTAAAGCGTTTTAAACATTGTTGTTGCAGTCTACAAAAACGCGTTTAAAACACAAAAAAACACGTTTTAAACATGTGTATATTTTTTTCTAACCCTGCCTGGCTCCCGTCTAAGGAGAGCCCACATGGATACGATGTGGAATACAAAGTTAAAAGCATTTTTGCGTATGCCCACCGCTAAACCGGGGTTAAGAGCCCCCGCGGCTCACGCCGCCGTTTCCTTGGGACGTACCGTGCCCCCTTGCACAACCAGCCGTGCTTTTTTTATATAGATCTTAGTTTTCAGTAGCCTGTATTTGGTATAATAAATCACTACTTTTATTAAATTTCCTAATGCGGATATAAATAAAAAAGAAAAGGGTTAATTTTCTTTTAAAAATATATAAAAGTAACGACGCCAGGATTCAACCCCGGAACCTCTGGATCAGTTTTCCGATATTTTAACCACCAGACCAAGCTGGTACTTGAGGAGGAAGCGCTTGTCGGGGGTACTTCTAGTTCGAGCTCTGTGCCTGCGCGAGAGTGGGGCACGCCTTCTTTCTACGTGTGTTCTGCTTAGAGAGGAGGGTGAAGAAAGGTTTTTTTAAAAAGGCTTGCGTTGTCCATTAACCAGAACTCACTTGTTTGTGCGGCTATCTCCCAAAGGACACGATCCACCCTAGAATGCTCCGTTGTTCCGTCCAATGCACCGTTCATCATCTGTCCCAAACCACGATCGACGATCGATTCTAGGGAACGTAGCTAGAGAGCAAACCTTGCTTACTTCGATCCTCCGTTGGTGTACGCTCGTCAGCTATCATGGGAGCTACTGTTGAACGCACTTTGTGATATTGTTTCTTTATTTATCGAAATATCTTGTATCTTAATTTTAAGTATGGCTTTAATAGTGCACAGGTATGAAGGCATAAGTAATCTACAAAATATTTA
This sequence comes from Lepisma saccharinum, assembly GCA_022664845.1. Taxonomy (NCBI): domain Eukaryota; kingdom Metazoa; phylum Arthropoda; class Insecta; order Zygentoma; family Lepismatidae; genus Lepisma; species Lepisma saccharinum. The sequence goes on from JAGDQP010002097.1 coordinate 94,946, forward strand.
GACTACAATAAAATCATTTGAATTTACTGTTTCATAATTATAACTTCCACTGCATCCAGGATTTCGCTTACTCGTTATTAGAAATATACTCACTAGATGCCAGCAGAGTTAAAGGCCAAAAATAATTTAGTAGTGTTATTTACCTGAAAGAGTTTTCATGAAATCTGCGTTAAAAATGTATAAAATTAATTGAATTTATTTGCACCTATGCTTTTTTGACAATTATTCGATACTGCTTAAGCAAAAAATAACAAGTCACGCAGAGCACCTTATTACACTAACTTTTATAAGCAATTGAGTATCCTGTTTCTTGATGTAATATTCACAGCCTCGTGAACCAGTACTACACAAAATAAAGTTACATTTAGCCACAGCCATCGATGTGATCGTATGTATGCTGTAGTTCATCTTTACTATGGAGGATAACAGACGGCGCGTGGCGTGGAAGACTTTCTAAATTTGTTCTTTAAGTTAATACAGTATATATTATTTGTTTCTCTTTGAAACGTTTAAGGATAAATAAATAGAAAAGAGACAAAAGAGGTTTCGTTTATAAAATTTATTGATTAATAATGTTATTACCTGTCACAAAACAATACATGTGAAAGGTTAATGTATGCTTCGTAATGACCCGACCAAGGTGGTCGTGGAAATTGTACTGAATCGAAACTAAGCACAAATACAAGGCACTAGCATTGAATTGTTGGTTATTTTGAATAGATGCTCTCTCCCTTACCTCACCGAGAGGTTATTTGGTAGTTTGGTCTCTCACTCTAGAGGCGAGAATACTGAATGAGGTAGTCTCTTCTGCAGATACCCCGAAGGAAAGGTACTCTTTGGTAGTAGTTCTTCCTTGCGGAATTAGTTCTCTCGCTGAACGAGAGGTCCCCTAGTGGTATTTGTCCTCTCTCGCTAGAGGATACACTGCGGGGTGTTTACCTCTCCTTGAGAGGCCCTAGAGGGAATCGGTCTCCTTACGGAGAGGCCGTTCTCTCTCTCGAGCCAAGTCTCTCCCACTATTGTGGTTGGGTTCAGATCCAGTTTAATGTCGTAGTGACCTGCGTGCCCGCCTTCGTGCATCATCGACGGTACGTGACCATCCATCGCCTGGTGGGATTCATTTATTGCCCGTATACTCTTCTTTCCCCACCTATTGTAGCAGTTCTGAGTCCGCCTCGCAGAAGGACCTTCGCGGAACAGTGACTGGCGTTTGTCAAGAACTACGTGCCCGTCATAATTAACTGACGAAATAATCATGTTTGGCATTCGTGTTTTTAAGTTTAATGTTTTGATAACGTTCATTTTGTGAATACAAATTGGCGTAATTGTGAATTAAAATAATTGCGCCAGAAGTAGAAGAAAATCAGCGACACAATGCGAAATGAACAACGTAAAAACATACACTAAATGAATAGTGAATAGAATAGCAGAGGGTGAAATACCCGTATAGAAACATGCGGGTTTTAAAATAATTTATTGCAGAGATTCCACCAGGACTTACAGTTTGGGGCGGTGTAAAGTCAAAATTAGGAGAGTGTAAGTGAAGTGAATGCCTTGTTTCAATTTTTGAAAGTAAAAAATAATCTTGGGTTAGGTCGGGGGGAATCCCCATTTGAACTATTATTCCCCCTGGAGTTTGTTAAGGTTAGGTATGAGCCATAGCAAAAGATAAATTATTGTTCTTTAAAGTAAAGTTCTTCTATTAGTACTCCCCCCCCCCTCCTGAATTCTCTGCCTTGACGTTCAGATTCTTCGAGTAGGTCCGCAGCATGCATTTGAATTTTCCGCTCTTTTTATCTTCAAAGCGTGATAGTTTGGTTTCCAAAGCGTGATCAACTTATTTGGTTTCAAAATCGCACATACAACGTTGTATTTCAGTTAAGATGTTAAGCATGCAATTTACCATACATTTCTTTATGGTAATAAAATCTGGATTTTATATCGTGCAAGTGAATAAATTCCTTACGAACATGATAATTATCATGTAGTTTCCATCCCTGTCACAAGTACTCAAGATGCTGCTACGGTGGGATTTGGAAAAAAAATAATCCCAGTAACTCATTATGCATTGGAAAGAGAATTGACCCTGAAAGAACAGAAGCAACTTCACTGGTAACACAGAGTAGGAAAAAAAGGTGTTCGTAGGTAGGACCTTGGTCTATGCCAAGGCAGCGGCGGTTTTTCAGGTGAAGTGGGTGAAGCTGTACTTCACCTATTATTTTATTTACACAAGTTTCAAAAATACTGAAATAAATATCATAAAATGCCAGCAGTAATAACACCAACTCGCTTTATTATAGTTTTGCCTACAAGCAATTCACAATACTGACGCTAGAAGGCGCCATCCGTCTTGCAAAGTAGGCTCCTTTGGTTTCTCAACAAAAGGAAGGAAAGGAACCATTTAGGATTGTCCCTAGCAATCTTCTTTTCTACTGACCTTGAGCCTTGAGCGGAAGTGATTGGAAGTCCACTATTTGTAGCAGAAGGTGAACTTCTCGGTCAGGCCATTCTGACCAATCAGAAGCGGCCTGAAGCTTAGCGTTGGCAGAGGACCTGGAAGTAGGTCCTTTCTTTCCTACTCTGTGGCGCCTGTGAAGTTCTCTGTTGCTCTTTCCAAAAGAGATTCACTGCCTAATGCATAGTGACATACTGGAATTGTTTTCTCCAAATCCCACCTTTAGCAGGACTATGAATGGTTGCGACAGGGCTGGAAACTACATGATAGTTACCACGGTCGTAAGGAATTTCATCACCTGTACGATGTATAATCCAGATTTTACTACTAGAAAATATATCGTAAATTGGATGCTTAGCATCTTAGCTAAAGTATGTACGATTTTAAAACCTAGTAAGTTGATCTATCATCACGCTTTTAAGATAAAAAGAAGGGACATATTCAAACACATGTTGCGGACGAACTAGAAAAAATTCAACGTAAATATAAGTATCCAGTCGATCAAGTCTTCTCACTCAGTGTTGAATGCAGAGAATTCAGGAGGTGTGTGGGGTTGGGGTAGACTTTCAAGAACAATATTTTATCTTTTGTTAAGCCTCATAAAACACTCCCTGGAGAATTTTGAAGCTCCAATGGGGATTTCTCTCGCCCCATCCTCTAGGCTCATCATTAGTACCATCAGATGTAATTATTATACACGCATATCGGATTGAGCCTATGTCGAAGCCAAGTACTCACATTTGGTGCTGCGGTCGTCGGATCGATCCCTGCTCATGCTATGTGGGCTTTGTGGTGAACAAACACCGTGTGTGTGGGTTTTCTCGAGGTGCTCCCGTTTCCTCCCACTTTCATCATTCCACCAATTCATCCTATCATCATCCATACGGCCTGAGCCATAGTTGCCTAAAGGCCTTAAAATGAATTTTAAAAAATCGAAGCCAAGTATGGGAGTTAATATGTCCATCAAATGTTAAAGCCACAATTTTCCACTTAAATAGAAAAAGAAAAATATATCATCGTCATAATCAGGAGCATACAAATTTGATAAGTGACATAAATATTTATATTAGCTTTGTATTAGTGACATAAATATTTATATTTATAACGCTTTACGTATATTAATTGGTCGCATCTTCACTATTAGGTTTTAAAGACTGCTTAAAAGTCTTGTCGGTGTTAAAATGATCGTGTAAGCTCATATTGCAGATACATGCATTGATTATTTATACGAATAAAATTTTAATATTGATATTTATTCAATGCATAAAATGAAAACAGCGAAATAAGTTTACTAGCTGGAGAGACTCGCTCAAGCAGATACTGACAAAACCCTCCAGGATTTTCCCTGGTGCGTGAGAATTTCATCCTCGGTAGTTGATTCCGAATATCATCCCAACCAGGGATAAATCTTTATATTTCTACCCAAACAGATAGTACGTTGAAAGTTACTAGCAAATACTAGTTTTATAATCCCCTTTCGTAATTTATAACAAATCGAACACTGCCTAAACCTTTACCATGAGCCTAATACAGATTAAAATGTTTACATTCGCAGTTAATGTGGTCTAATGATACAGATATCAGCAATTGTTTAGGACAGATATTTAAGCAGATTAGAGGTAACGGAATTAGCAGTAACAGCTTGTGTTAAAAGGTATGAAATGGAACCTGTTGGTTTAACGTGAAAAGTAGATTGTTTTTGTAGATTTGTACCTAATATACGAGAGCCTGTTAGGTCATTAGCATGACGCCGGATGCGGTGGTCGACTGACTTAATGCAGAAGGGTTCAGTTCACGGAGTGTCGGGAACGTGTCCCGGATGGTGTTTGTGGAAACTTAAACTTAACTACTCGTATTTCTTTGAGACTAGCGAAGTAATTACCAGGTGTATGCATAAGTTTTTGCCGGTTTTTGTGGTAAAGAAAACACGTAATTTTCAAGGGAAATTAATTTTGTTTTATTCAAAATATTGGCCATCGGCTTCTACACATTTCGCCCATCTTTCAGGTAATTGATGCATACCATGCCAGAAAAACTGCTTCTCTTTTGCGGCAAACCATTCGTCGAGCCATTTTCCAACGTCTTCGAAATTGCCGAAGTGCTGCTCTGCGAGCGCGTGCCCCATTGAGGCGAAGAGGTGATAGTCAGATGGCGCCAGGTCTGGGAAGTACGGCGGGTGCGGAAGGATGTCACATCCAAGCGATTTCAAGGTGTCTTTCACTGGTTTTGCTGTGTGAGACGGCGCATTGTCGTGTAACACAATCACTTTGCCATGTCTTCGGGCCCATTCCGGTCGTCTTTCGATCAATTCGTGATTTAAATTAATCATTTGTTGGCGATAGCGTTGTGCATTAACGGTTTCGCCGGGCTTCAAGAGTTCATAATACACAATACCGCTCTGGTCCCACCAGACACAAAGCATGGTCTTCTTGCCGAAGCGATTTGGCCTTGGTGTTGAAGGACCGGCTTTGCCAGGTGAAAGCCACGATTTTTTCCGCTTCGGGTTTTCAAAATAAATCCATTTTTCGTCACCGTTCACAATTCGATACAAAAAGGATTTTCTTTCGTGGGGTTGAAGCAGCATTTCACAAGTGGCTTTGCGATTTTCCATTTGATGTTCATTCAAATCGTGTGGGACCCATTTACCCAGTTTATTGATCTTCCCCATTGTTCGTAAACGTCTGCTGATTGTTTCTTGTGACACATTTAATGCTTTTGTCAATTGCTGTTGAGTTTGAGTTGGGTAATCCTCCAATAACACCTGCAATTGCTCGTTTTCGCACTTTTGTGGTCTACCAGAGCGTGCACTGTCTTTCACATTGAAATCACCACTTTTAAATTGCCGAAACCATGTCTCACATGTTCTAATCGATGGAGCGTGTTCACCATATGTTTCTACCAGCACACAATGACTTTCAACAGCCTTTTTCTTTTGATTAAATAAGAAAAGCAATGCGTGCCGCAAATGTTCTTTTTCAGGCACAAACTTCGACATGATCACTGAACGATAAAACAAAGACGCTAGTGTTTGGCGGACTCAACTTGTGTGTGTTTGTAGTTTAATGTCAGACGAACAAAATAACGTATGTGTCAAATGAATACGCTGCGTACTTTTCGCTGGCGCCATCTCTTAGGTAAATCGGAAAATACTTATGCATACACCTGTTAGTACTTAAATGACATAAAAGGGAAGTTTACGAAACGTCCTTGTATCTGATTGAGTTTCTGTCTATTATTTCCTTTATTACCTTCATGGAACCAACGCTTGATGGACAAATCATTTCTATGAAATTTGTCACAGGCATTCTCGGAATACTGCGTTTAAGAAAACATGCCAATTCACTCAATCTTAAGGGTGGTGTGGAAAAGACTAAAAAATTAAAGGTTCTGATGTGGAACCGAAGGGAAATTACGATGCCAGAATGTAGTCTAGTTTTGGTCGCTTTTTGCCTCATATGCAGCTCTGAATAAGTGCTATATTACTCTAAAAGAGAACCATAGTTTTGTAGTAAGAAAAAAATCCATAATTGCATGGAATACGTTGAACATGAAGCAAGATTTTAAAAATAATGCTCAAGTTGATTTGTGCAGCTACATTTCAGTTTGATATTCAAGACCTTTGGGAAACGTACTTTGGCTCTGGCCGAATGGAAAATGATGCGAGAATTGGTGGAATGAAGAAAATGGAAGAAAAAACGGAAGAGCCCGGACTACCCGAGAAAATCCACGCACAAGGCCTTTGTCCACTACAAAGCCCGCGTGGCACGAACCGGGGACCCCACGCACCAAAAGTCCCATGGAGTTTCACTGTTTGAAAAATTACTTAAATACAGACTCAAGAAAAGTATTACTTCTATTTCAATCATAAATGTACTTAGCACAGCCATGTGAAGGTGTGGTCATTTTGAAGAGAAGTAGCAAATTCACTGATACGATGTATTGTTTTGGAAGGTAGAAAATCAGTGTTAAAGAGAACAATATGAATTAATAATTTCATGGTGTATTGGGAAGGGGCAATCCAGGATGCTCAACATTGAGTAATATGAGTAAATTACATTAAGAATAAATCGGTAAAGTCTGGATATTCAGGATAACTCTTACCAGTAACTAATATGAAAGCGTGTTTACATATGAATGCTTTGGTAGAACTTCACCTACTGTTACAACCACGAGCCGCCACTGTGCCAAGGATGTTTTAATAGAGGATACGCGATTTCGCCAAGAACATGTAGCCAAACGTCACAGCTTAGTGCAGCCCAGTTAGCCCCACTTACCCCACAGAAACCTTGTTTTCGGCTAACGAAGATGGCAGGAAGCGCTTAGTCTGTTAACCAATCAGGTGTGTCGGCTTAGTCGATGTTCAGTTGTTTCTTGGGTTCACACTTTTGCTGGACAAAGATAGCTATAAGCAAGTCCTTTATTAGAATATCCTTGGTCTATGCCTGCGCTAACCTCACGGCTTCTTGTGACAATTAGTCACAACGCACAATAGCCTGACCGAGAAGTCCATCGTCTGCTATACATAGTGTGCCGCGCTTCCGTCCAAGATCAGTAGAAAAGGAGATAGGAGTTTTGCTTTGCAACGCTGGTGGCGCCTTGCTCCATTCTAGCGTCAGAATTTTGAATAACTTGTAGTAGGCAAAATTGTAATAAAACAAATTGTTGTTCTTGCTGGCATTTTGTGATAAAAATTTTTAAATGACTTTTAAACGTGGTTTTATTTATTTAATGAATACATAAACAAAATAATCGGTGAAGTGCAGCTTTACACAATTCACCTGAAAAGCCGCCACTGCTTATTTCAGTGCAGGAAATTTATTTATAAAGCAAAGAGAAACAGAGGTGCCATTTCGTAACAATATGCCATATTTACCAGTAAATTAGAAACATCACGATCAGATGTTTTTGAACCCATGGAGAGCAAACCAATAGATGGATATCTTCTGTATTCTTTGCAACAAAGAGACGTCGTTGATAAATATAAGTGATCTTATAGACTACAGCGTGTTTATGAACTACACCGACAAATTTCTGGAGATAATTTATCACTTCAAAACAAGGTTTCTATGACAAATTTTTGAAACCTACATAGTTTCGGAGTTACAGGCTGACGAAAGCGTGGGAAAATGATTTTTAAGAGTTTCATATTTTTAACATCACGAACGGTAGAGCTGATACGGCATGGTACTGTCAAAGACTTTAAACCTGCACTATTTAAAAATGTATGTTTCAAATTTCTGCAATGCGCACAAGTGATTTCCCAAAAGAATTTGGGGATTCCCAGAAATTCTTTGATGAAAAGATGGGTCGAAATGAGCATGAATGGGACGTTTTCCCACCAGGAAGCAATAATTCGTTTCCGCCAAGTTGATATCTCAAGTAGATTCCACATCCCTAACGATTTTATATATTTTTTTAAACTGTAGTTGCATAACAAACAGGAGCAAGAATTGCAAATTTCATCGCCGTTTTAGTTGTTTATTATCAAAGAGATTTAATATCATTGTCCGATTGGAAGCTGTGGATTACATATGTCATCTTCACTCACACGGAAAGTCGTTTAATTCATGCTAATTTCAACCTATCTCTACTTCAGAAATATTCCGGAATCTTCTACGCACCATTTTCGAATATCCATTTTCAAATCGAACAGGTTTAAAGTCTTTGACGGTACCATGTCTATGTTCATATAGTGTTCTAAATTCATTTTCCCACGCTTTCGGCAACCGGCTGTAGTTCAGAAACTATGCAAATTTCAGAACTTTGCGTCTTGTTTTGATGTGAAGAAACACCTCCCGAACGTTTGTCTAGTTTATAAACACATTATACAACAGTCGCACATGGCAGGACAGCGTATTCTAGGTAACGCTTTGTGTTTTCGTCGAAGTAGTTTCCAGTGACAAAGCTAATTGAAAGTATTCCGGGAGAACATTGGCATCGTGAATATTGAAAAAAAAAATCTTTCTAGTGATGGGAAGGAAATGATGTATAAGAATCCCTGTGATGTGCTGACGTTCAATTGTCTTCGGGAGAAAAGAAGATGGAGGAACAAGGTGATAAGACAGAAGTACCACAAGCATCACGTGATGGAAACCAATAGGAGAGAATCTTCAGCAGCGTTTCCAACTACTGGTTCAAAAATTATCGTATGTACAGGAGACTAAAATTGACTTAGTCTAATGATGAATCTACATTAGGCCAAATTTCTATATGGGACATGTTGTAAGGACTGTCTGATTACAGCGAAATCATCCGTCGTTTCTTTACTATTCCGAACTTTAAAAACTGAAAACGAGCCAAACAAAATTTATATACGCGTCATTACTTACTGCAAAACTGAGGAATGCTTTCCTTGGAAGCTTACATTGCCTGCTTTGCTTGCGATTTGGGTGAATAGCCAATTGAAACACGTGTTGCACGTAGAATGCGCAATAAAACATATGTTTCCATTGGCTACTCACACTAATCGCAAACAACGAAAGCGTTCCTGAAACTCAGCCTTTAATATATTTGTTAGCACAATGCGCTACAGTAATTACATTTAAACATGGAAATACATGTAAAAGACACGAAATTATTTATACATATACTGTATCAATCGTTTTGCAATGTTTCTGTTATCACCATCGAGCTCTACGTAATACTGGAGTAACTGCTTAGTGTCGAAAGATAGAGCAAATCTATAAACTTGTTTGTCCACTTCCAGTCTAATCCAATGTGGACCAAATTTTCAATTCTAACTCAGTTTTATACGCTTTTTATCGCTCTGCGGACCGTTTTTTACTTAAGTCCTAATTCCTAAGTTATTAATATACTAGTATATTGTACTCTGCATATAACAGAAAATACTGCAAATAATATTTATGATTTTAGCAAGAAATTAAGGCGTAAATAAAAAACACACAGGGTCGCACAGTGATATCAAGCGTAAGAAACCTGAGTTAGTACCGAAAATTTGATCCATATTGGCTTAGACTGGAGGTGGACAAACGAGATTAAGTGGTCTCTCCGTTCCTTGGTTTCATATAGTCATGAAATTTACAATGGGAGCAGTCAGTCCAGTATCGCTTTTAGATAGAGGTCATTGATTTACATTATACCCATGGATCTAAATATGGAAGACGGATCTACTTCTAGCAAACTAAAATTGAAGCCAGCACAAGCCATGAGTACCAGGCAGATGTAATTGATTAAAAACAACAACTGAGCATCACACCATATTTAAAATATTCCTCTCTTCCTTAGGTAGATCTTCATCCATTCTTTGCTTCAACACACCCAGGCATAGGCCAACCAATAAGACGCAAGTAAATCCCAATTCACCAGGCAAGATTAATCGAAAGTTGATCCAGCTTAATTGTATTGGGCCAGTCAATCCGCCTACCGCTATATCCTTGGGTCAACTTGACGCCGGTTTTCGATTAATCTTGCCTGGTGAATTGGGATTTACTTGCGTGTTAATGATTGGTCTATGCCTGGGTGTGTGGAAGCAAAGAATGGATGAAGATCTAGCTACCAGGTGTGTAAATATGAAACCGGAATTTGTGCATAGACGGAGTTAGCTGTCACTGTAGTTATCGTAAAACTGCGTCCTTGGCGCCACTTGCTTGTTTTGACTGCTGATAACGATTTGCAACTCAGAACAAGACAAGTTTCATGTCATAGTGTCGAAGCTTGTGGTGATCATGCTCTTGGTAAGTCACAGTGCTATGCGTGGTTTAAAAAATTGGAAAGTGGCGATTTTAACGTGAGAAACGAAGAACGTGGAAGACCACCGAAAAAGTTTGCAGACAGCGAATTGCAAGCTTTGTTGGATGAGGATGACGCTCAAACGCAACAACTCGCGGATCAATTAAATGTGACACAAGCAGCAGTTTCCATACGTTTAATAGCCATGGGCAAGATTCAGGAGGTGGGAAAATGGGTTCCACATGCATTGACTGAACGACAGCAGGAAAACCGAAAAACAACTTGCGAGATTATGCTCGCCAGGTACAAAAGAAAATCATTTCTCCATCGAATTGTGACTGGTGACGAAAAGTGGATCTATTTCGAGAATCCTAAGCGTAAAAGTTCATGAGTAACTCCAGGAGAACCGGCGACATCGACTGCAAGACCAAATCGCTATGGACGGCAGACAATGCTTTGTGTTTGATGGGATCAGAAGGGAGTGATCTATTATGAACTACTGAAACCTGGCGAAACCGTTCATACCCAACGTTACCGACACAAATGATCGATTTGCATTAAGCTTTGCGTGAAAAACGACCAGAATATGACCAAAGAAAACATAAAGTGATTGTGCTTCACGATAATGCGCCCTCCCACACAGCAAAATCGGTCAAGGAAACGATTGCGACGTTTGGCTGGGAAATCCTTCTGCATGCGGCTTACTCACCAGACTTGGCGCCTTCCGATTTTCACTTATTTGCATCCATAGGACACGCACTTGCTGACAAGCGCTTCACATCTTACGAAAATGTACGAAAATGGCTTGATGACTGGTTTGCAGCACAAGAGGCACAGTTTTTTTGGTCTGGCATCCACACATTGCCGGACCGATGGCAGAAATGTATCGCTAGCGATGGCCAATACTACGAATAAGATAGTTCTTAGCATTGTCCTCCAATCATCGTGTATTTTCTGTACATAAATTCCGGTTTCATATTTACGCACCTGGTAAGGAAGAGAGGAGGAAGATTAGAATATTTTAAATATGGTACTGTACGGAACATGACGTTCAGTTGTTTTTTAATCAATTACACCTGCCAGGTACTCATTGCTTGTGCTGGCTTCAATTTCGGGTCGCTAGAAGTAGATCCGTCTCCCGTATTTAGATCTATGCATTAGACCAAATTTCTATTCTTGTTCGTGTTGGTGAGGACTGTCTCATTACAGCGAAATCGTCGGTCATTTCTTTGCTATTCCGAACTTTGGAAACTGAAAACGAGACGAACAGAATATACAGATGCTTATCAGAATAATGGAAACACCTGTAGCTGGCAACACGTCAGATGTATGGGTTGGCAGTGGTGTCGTGGTGACCGCAGCGCCGGACTGCTGGTGGTGGTGTGTTTGGTCGGTCTCCATACTACTGTTATACGTAACAAGTAGCATATGGTGTGATCATACAAACGAATACGAATGACGAACTTGGCCAAAGAGAAAAACACATAACACCATATTAACGCTACGTAGACCAACTTAATAAAATTAACGAAGTTTATAGAACAGAGTGTTTTTATAATAACAAGAAATAACGTTCGTAGATACAGCTATCAAACAACACATGCAATTACCTACCATTAGTTAACTTGCATGCACAAACATAGATAGTTAGCCTTCGTTAGGTTAGGTTTCCAAGATGACAGCAGAGAAACATTCCATGCAGAAGGAGAAATAATACATTTCCATATAACATTCAGAAAGAACTACCATTACAGACATCGTCGCAGGAGATATGGTAGTTCTGCTATTGAGCATATGTAATAAATCATGTTAGCAGCTTCGATTAGTTTTCTCTTAATTCTTCTTAGCATACCATGAATAACTACTTAACAACTACGTCAGGCGTCGTGCAACAGGAGTGTGCAGTGGCTGCAGCAGACGGAGGTAGTGTAAAGTGGGAGACCTCTCAGAGTTTCAAAGAGGGCAAATTGTTGGTGCGCGGTTATGTGGAGTGACTGTGACGGCAGTGGCTAGTGTGTTAGGTGTGTCGCTAGGGACAGTGTCGAAGGTGATGACGGCCTACACAACACACGGGAAAACCACATCGGGGAAGCGGAACAGTGGGCGGAAGAAAAGCATCAGTGACAGGGCACGCCGGGTATTAAAGCGCATTGTCACGCGGAACCGTCGTGCCACTGCGGCGCAAGTGACGGAGGAACTCAATCAGCACCTCCCCCAACCTGTTTCGACAATCACAGTCCGCCGCGAATTACATGACATGAACTTACGGGGTCGTGTTGCACGGGCCAAACCTCTCATCAGGGACCAGAACGCTTTAGCACGCCGCAAATGGTACCGCGACCATGCAACTTGGACCGTTGACGACTGGAAACGTGTGGTATGGTCGGATGAGTCACCATTCACCCTATTCCAAACCACGGGCCGTGTTTATGTGTGGAGAACGCCCAAAGAAGCGTATGATCTGCAGTGTCTCCGCCCAACTGTGAAACATGGCGGCGGCACGGTGATGCTGTGGGTCGCAATATCATGGTTTTCATTGGGTCCTGTGGTCACACTTCGCGGACGCATCACTGCCAACGATTATGTCGCAATTTTAGGAGACCACTTGCATCCTATGGTCCGGATGTTGTTCCCGGACAATGACGCCATATTCCAGGATGATAATGCACCCATTCACACAGCTGGAGTTGTTGCAGCGTGGTTTGAGGAACATCGGGATGAAGTTCAACACCTCCCCTGGCCCGCCCAATCCCCAGATCTCAACATAATTGAACATCTGTGGTCCATCTTGGAAACACGACTCCGGCGACGATTTCCACCTCCATCCTCTCTCACAGAACTGGCCGATGCCCTGCACGAGGAATGGTGTAATATTCCACTTGCTACCATTCACGACCTCTATGCCTCCATCCCACGTCGCATCAAGGCTGTTCTGAAGGCGAAAGGTGGCCCGACACCATATTAATCTGGTAAGTTGCACTTTCGTTCAGGTGTTTCCATTATTCTGATAAGCATCTGTATATGCGTCATTACTTACTACAAAACTAGTATATTTGTTAGCACAATGCGCTACAGTATATTTAAACACTCAAATAAATGTAAAAGACCCGAAATTATTTATCTATGCTGTCTCAATCGTTTTGCAATGTTTCTGTTATCACTGTTCACAGTGTTGCCAGATACTGAGAAATAAAATTATGTGCACGCACAGAAATTTGGCCTAATGTAGACTCACCCTAAAACTCATGTTGTTCGATTAGATCTTTTGGCTTCATTATACAGGTCGGCATTTTTATGACCATTAAAAGATCAATGGGGATAAATCTCTCCTTACACAATGTGTTACGAGCATACCGCTACAAGGAGTACGCACGAAATTTGAAGTTTATTTATGGCCTTTAGGTATCTGAGGCTCAAGCCGGCGTACGCAGTAGTTGAGTTCGCTCGGGCTGCCATGAGGTACGCAATTGACAAAAGGTTGGAAATTAATGGTCTATTCAAATCAAACCAAGATTAAAAAACTTTAAATGAAATTCTTGACTAGCACATAAGTCATTCTTCTCCCCTTTCCCCATTCACTAATTTTACAGACTTTTCTTTAATTCACAATGGTTCATCGTGTCCTCAAATCTTGCAACGTTAATTGAACTTATTTCCCGACGTCATACAATGATGAAATTTTGCATAGCGACGTAAGTCAGGTGACAATACAATATTCCATCGTTGCTTTTATATATTTTAATAGCATATTTTGCTTTTTTAAATGTACTTCTTTATCCTAAAATAAATACTAGCCTGCAACGATGTTGACTTTGACTGGTTGTAGAACACTTTAGGATTTGGGTTACAAACGATCAGTTTAAGAAAAAGTATCCGAACGCCGAAGTAACTCGAAAAAAAAATAATAAAAACTTTTTTTAAAACATACTTTTCTTAAACAATTCGCACTAAAAAGTAAATAATAATTGTGTTTACGCATGGATAAAAAGAAAAGCATGGGGCGCGCCAATTAAAGAATTTATAAAGTGACTGTATATGAGAACGCGTCCCATGCTTTTCTTTTTAGTCATGCATAAACATTTTTTTTCAGTACGAATTGTTTAAGAAAAGTTTGTTGTTAAAGTTTTTTTTTACCACTTGAATTTTACGTAAAAGCCATTATGTACAGATGCTAAAACAATTTTCTATTATCATTTAGAATGCAGTACCAGTGGGGGCTCGTAGTCTAATAGTAGGGGAAGTGTATCCAAAACATTAATGTAGGAAGTCTCAGTTAATCTTGGATTTCCAGAACTGTCCGTTTTATCTATAATACCACGTATTCATCCTATCCAATGTTGGTGAAGACTTGTACAGTAATTAACTGCTAAAAGTTGGGAACCGACGAAGTTAGTCATCCATATGTAAATATAGGGTCCGGCAAACAGTGGCGGCTCGCCAAGTGAAGTTAGTGAAGCTGTATTTCTCCCATTGTTTCGTTAAACAAAGAAAACTTATTTTTGAGAGAAAATGAAATAGACATAATAAGGTCCTAACGGGAAATCAAACATTTTTTTAAAGTTTTGTATCCTGCAAGAAGTAAATATTTTGGCACTTGAAGCCAGCGTAGTCTTTCGAAGTTGACGATGTTACTTTTATAGACATTCAGC